>JBBPBS010000968.1:3782075-3839788 GCA_037974835.1 Cicer judaicum | reverse complement strand
ATTACTTTTTTATTATATTAAAAATTTGTTATATTTACCTAAAATTCTTTATTAACTTGAGTTTAGCTATTTTCGTTTATAATCAAGACCAAAAAAAGCTGTGTAGATTGAAATATCAATATAGAAAATTATTATAAAAAATTTAATTTGTATAATTTATAATATTCTAAACTAAAAACAAGTTAAGGTGATTAATTAATATTATAATATCAATAGATACAGATGATGTATGTTTTAAATTATTCTAAGTTTTATTTTTCATTTAAAATAATACTCATATTTTGTACCCAAAAAAAATATTACTCATATTAATAAACTATTGTTTGTGCTAATGTTAATTAATGGCCGAATATGCCTTTGTATGTTTTTAAGCAAAATTTTAGTTCATATTTATTTTATCTAATATAAGATTAGAGTACAGAACAAAATTAGACATTTAGTTGATAATTGACTTTTTCTAAAGAGGTTATATATATATATATATATAAGTATTGAAAATGTTTATGCATAATCTCCACTAAAATTACTTGGTGAGTTTTTTCGCTGCCCGTATTGCTCACCTAAAAATGTATAAATATAAAAATTCAAATTAACTAATTATTTTACATAAAGTCGTTGGTTGATATGAAGTTGTCCACTTACATATTCATTCTACATCTATACCACTCTCAAGTTTTAAATTTTCATTATATAATAAGAAATATATTTTGACCGTGGAGAATGGCAAAAGCTGAGCCAAGATGTACACTGAATTTACCGGTCGAGTTCTATACTATACTACATATGAACATCATAAAAACCTATAGATGATTACATAATAATTGGGATATTCGACAAAATTTCCCTGTTATATATAGGGATATATATACTTGTATCATATCGTATATATGATATACTCTTGGCAGAATCTTTATTCGTGTAATGCGCTAGCTTACCTCCTGCTAACTTCCAGTTATCTGTCAGAAATATTAGTTTTTAAAAGCAAAGGTAAAATGGTTTAATGAAATAAAATCCCAAGTTATAGAAACGTTCATTAAGCAATTTATCTAAAGGGAAAAAAAAATACGGATTATTTTGAAATTCTTAAATATATGTGCAATTATCATCGATCTTTAATGCATAAATAAAATATGGGCAGACATTTTTTATTTTTTTTTAAATGTACAATTTAGAGTATCTCTTATACTCCTTTTGAATAATAGTTTACCTATTAAAAAAACTTTAAAAAACACATTGATGGATAAATAAATAAATACTGAGTTTTATAGTATTATAAAAATCAATTTAAAATAATTAATTAATGAACAATAAAATAAACATGTATATACCGTATAAACAAAGGGATCATGGCGCCCGCCTGAGCCTGATCTTTTCACGGCATCCACCCTAAGCAACCTGCACATAATTCATTCATAAAGACAATACTAGTAACAGATTTTTTATTACACATGGAAGTTTAAATAGCGTTTAATCATTAATTTTTTGAACAAATTTTATAATCATTTTCAATCCCAAAGAAAAGAGTATTTTGGTGTTCTTTAAATTGCTTATTTTGTGAAAATATTTTATCATTTTTAGTTTTTAAAATATATGTTAATTTTAATCTATTAATAAGATGTGTGACTTTCCCTTAAAAAAAGATGTGAGACTTGAGTTAAAATACTATGATAGAAAAAAAAAAGAAATATTAGTTAGGAAACACATTTCTAAAAATAATTCTTTAAAATTTTCATTAATTTTTAAAATACAAACATTTTTTTTTAATTTTGTAAGAGTATTTTGTCTTTCTTTTTAAGAAGTAAAAAGAACACAATCTTTTTTTAAAAATAGAAAATGTTTTAAAAAAAGTAATGAATAAGGTGTGCACCCTTGGATTTGAACCATAGGTTCATATATATAATAAGTCCATAGTTTCCTTCTAATCTTGTGAAATAATCTATCGCATGTGTGTGTGTCTGTAAGAGAGAGAGAGATAGAGAGAGAGAGAGAATCACATTCTGAGAGCTTTGCTAGTGTCAGGGCTATCACCGAGCATTTCACGAATCCTCAATTCCGAAGAACCACCGAGAGCAAGAAACTTCAATATAGCTTCGCCGCGCCGACGCAGGTGCGGAGTTCCGACATAATTCTTGGAGCGGCGCTGCTTAGCCGGAGGCGGCGTCACACGTTCCATTTCGTTTTCCATCACACTCGTACATCTGCTTCTGTTTGCATAGCGCAAGCTTCGCGCGCTGGTAATCCCGCTTGAGTTGTTCGATAAACACGACGTAGCCTCGCCGGAGACAGAAACCGGAGACACCTTTACCATCGTGTCAATATTCGGTTTCCGGTCGCCGGAGCAGGAGGAGGATGTCCACATTACCTTCGATCTACTCTTCCTCGCAACCTTTCACAAACCAAAATTCATCGGTTTAATCAGATTTGAAGACATTACCAACTGAATTATCAAAAACAATTCAAAAATTTAAAAACAATCTAAAACGATCAATTGTTCGAAATTTGGTATCTCTTTTCATTCAATTACAATCATGCTAAGATCAATTTCAATCGATTACATCGAGTACAATTTCAAAGCAGAATCTCAGAAGAAAAATTGAAATGAAAAGCAATTGATCTGAATTTACAAGTTCATTTCACAATAATTTTTCAGATAATTCAAATCGCTTGATCGAAACAGATCCAAATTTCAAACAGTAAAAGATACGAAACAGAACAAATTCTTAATCAAAACTAAAAAGAAAACAAAGTACATAAAATCGACCTTGAACTTCATCTGATGATAACGAGCAGTAGCAGAGAAGAACGAAACAGGACGCGATTTGATCTCATCATCCTTATCTGAAGAATCACCATCCTCGTTGATGAGAAGTGAACACGAAGATGAAGATTTGTCCGAATCGCTAAAAAAAGAACTCTCTCTGAACCTCTTTCTACTGATGCTACTGCTTCTTCTTTCTTCAGGAACTTCATCGTTGAAATTGGAGTAAAACCTTTAGAACAAGAGATTTGCAAAAATTAAGAGTGAAGATTAAAACAAATGAAGATAACATAACAGAAGCATGAATGTATGAATGGTTACTTTGGAGTGGAAAAAGATGGAGGTATTGTGTGGAGAAGAAGCATAGCAGATGCAACTGTTCGTTCTTCAGAACTCGGAAACGAAGACATTGTTAGTTAGTTAGAGAGAAGCGAGAAGCTTCACTCTATCCGTTTCTATTTTTTGCTTTTGAAATTTCGCGGGTATATCTCAACTTTTTCAAATTTTTCTCTCTCTTCGTGTGACTTATGCGTGTGCCTTTCTCATATTTTTATGTTATTTTTTAAACTTTTATATATAGTAATATATATTTTTTTATAAAATAAAAATAGTTTCTTGTATTAAATTTACTTATTTTTACAAGCTACTCCCTCTAATAATTATTATAAACATAAATAAAGACTCTCAAATCTTAGCCACTATTATAAGAATAATTAACTACTTTTAAATTATTTAACATTATTATTTTTAGTATATCCTTCATTTAATTCAAATAAATAAATATATATATATATATATATATATATATATATTTAATGTAGATAGTTGAATGTTGAATATTAAAAAGAGACTTTTAAAATAAATTCGACCTATATTTTATACGAAATTTAGAAAAGTTATTATATTTAATTGAATATCTTAATACTCGTCAAGGAAAAAAAATTCTATATAAATGTGACCAGATGGAATATTGTATATGGTATTCGTTTTTTTTTATTGAAAGGAAAATAAAGAGCTAAGGAACCAAGCTAGAAGAACATGCTCCCATAGCATCCACATAAAGATAAGTGTCTAATAGTGGAAAAGAGAAATGCAAAATAATCATATCAAAGGACTCATATATGAGTGAGTTCCTGTCGCAAGTCAGTTAGCATATTTAGTAGTGTCACCCAATAAGGTGAACGTAAGTAGTCAGAGGAGATTAAGATCAATAATGGGTTGGGAGGGCAATTAATGTATGCCCTTTATTGATGAAATTCACCACAACACTTGAACCAACTTAAAAAATAACATGTTTGAAATGATGATTTCTAGCCAACTTAATTTCGTAAACAAGGCCAAGAAGTTATCCATTCAATGCATTATAAGGACTTAGTTTGGCAATAAATTATTTAATCATGTGGCATGTATTATCCTAACAAAGTCTCCACAAGATGTGCTATCAGAAATTTGCAAAAATAAGTCGTCTACGTTAACCTTCGCAATACCTTGAAGAGGATTCTTCCAAAATGGATCTCCAACTTTACAAATCTCGCCAACAACAAGATTAGGATTTGACTATTCAGAATAAATGGTGTGCATGTGGTAAAAGATTTTAGATGCTAGACCGTCTCCCGTGACTGTCTTTTGAAAGAACACAAGATTGTTTCTATCATTCCAAAATGTCCATAAAGTCATTCCAAAAATGGTTTTCAGCTCCATAAAGTATTAACCACTTTGGGTGTCGTCAAGTTCCAATTAAACCAAAATAATCATATCAAAGGTACTCGTATGAACTCTTACCACAAGCAAGTGAATACATTTATTAGCGCCACGTCCAATAAGGCGAATATAAGTTTGCTAGTCAGTTGTACTCTAAGTTTGTCCAGCCACTTCTTCTATTTTATTTTATATAAAAAATGGGCTAAGTGATAATCTCTTGTTGGGCTGTTTTTAGCAATCTTTAATTTAATCTTAACTTTAGATCAAAAAAAAAAACCTAAAGCACATATTATATATTATTGCAAACCAAAAAGAAAAATTGATTGGGCATGTGCTCCAAGCAGCTAGCTCATCTTGTTTTCATAAAAATAAAAGAATTAAAATATATTAAAAATAATAATTGACAAAGAAAAACAAAAATCACCAAAATACAAACAAAAAAAAAAAGACGCAGACTTTACTGCCCCGCCAAATACAAATAGGTTAAATAATTAAATAACCTAAACCTAGTTGTAGCTAAAACAAGACAATAATCAATCATTAAGGAAGAAAATAAAATTAAAAGGAAATGAAGTATTGACATTAAAAATTTTGATAGTCAATCGCATGCTTATTTTTCTTTGCCAATTATACCTTAAAATTCGTACGTGCGTGAGAGACTTGAGTTCATTTTAAGTTTTGTTTAGCTTGTTAAGCTAGTACATTTTATTTTTTTGTCTTTACATAACATTGTGCCTCTTTCCCTTGTTTATATTTGGACTCCTATGAATGACCATACCATGTGGCCCATGATATTTTAGCTCAACTATCCAAGTCATACTCAACACCAAGTTCATTTCAACCATTTAGCTCAACCTAGCTCAGCTCTATACTATTTATCTTTTTGTTTAGCTTGTTAAGCTAGTATATTTTATCTTTTTGTTTTTAGTTAATATTGTGCCCCTTTCCCTTGTTTATATTTGGACTCCTATGGATGACCATACCATGTCGCTCATGATATTTTTGTTCAAGTATCCAAGTCTTACTCAACACTAAGCTCATTTCAACCATTTAGCTCAACCTAGCTCAGCTCTACCATTTAGCTCACCCAAGCTCAACTCCACAATTTAGCTCAGCCTAACTCAACTCTACCATTTAGCTTAACATAGCTCAGCTCCACCATTTAGCTCATGTTGAGTTCCAACTTGATCAAATGCACCAAGCACTCCATGGCGAGCCTCACATCTTACACAGAAGAGTGACGTGATCTACATGTGCTCCAGTTCACCATGCCTTGTATGGATAAGCTTCATGCAAAAGGAGCAACCAACTCCACGCATTGTAGTACTCGTACTAACGAGTAGTGTGGATCTCAAAGATGTAATCTCATGGGCTTGAAAGTTCAAAAAACAAAATACCCACTAGGCCAAGAAGGAAGGACTATAAACAAAGATTCATGATATCTTAAACAATGCATTTTTACCTCATCTACTACATAGTCTTCTTGTAGCTCTTATGAGGTAGCTCCATAGGATAGCTCACCTTTGTATCTTATGTTTACATAAGTGAACAGTGGCACCCATCGTGGGGCTACGGTAAAACTTTCCCATGACCAAGCTCCAT
Organism: Cicer judaicum; assembly: GCA_037974835.1. Classification (NCBI taxonomy): domain Eukaryota; kingdom Viridiplantae; phylum Streptophyta; class Magnoliopsida; order Fabales; family Fabaceae; genus Cicer; species Cicer judaicum. The sequence continues at coordinate 3,833,727 of JBBPBS010000968.1, read as the reverse complement.
TTTCAACAAATTCACCATTATGGTACGAGGTAGACTAACTCAAACTAACTGCACCATGTTTTGTGCAAAATGAGGACTCCAACCCATATATGGCTTATCTACATGAGGCGGTACATGAGCTCCAAGAGTAAAATGTGGAGCAACGACAACCAAACGAGGAGAGACAACACCAACGAGAATAAGCTCAAGTTGGGATGACAACATGAGGAGCAAGAACGTAAGCTCAACAACCAAATGGAGGTCTGAGAACGGCAGTAGAGACGGTAGATCAAACTCCTATGAAACAATGTCACATGGAAAGATACCACTAGAGGTACATCTCAATATTTCAAATGAAGATGTTCATAAATGGAGTTGATGATGTTGTGAGCTACAAAATATCGATGGGCTCTAAAAGATGTAGCTCATAAGTGGATTGTAGGGTTGCCTCCTAGATTTGTTTAATGCCCAAAAACTCTCGTTTGCATATTTGAAGAATAACATGGTGCGATTTAGTAGCACCGCCCTTAAAATTGCATATCCAATATATTTGTCATAGCCTTAGAGAAAGGTTTAAGCTTGGGAACTTTCAATGAAGCCTTAACTTTATGCAAGGAAAGCTCCATGAATGAGATTCATATGAAGGTTGAGAAGCATATCGAGGCTGATGAGATTGCTCGAGAGAATGGATCTAGAGAGACCTGAAACATGAATCAAGAAAACGTAGAGGCTAACCAGACCATAATGGATCACGTACTTAAGAAGGTAATGAATACTCATATTTGCAAACGACAAGCATCCAATCCTCGTTTCATGGGAAATAAAGGCAAGTATGCCATAGTTTAATGATATTTAAATATTTATTTTATCTTTGTAATAAATCAATCACGGTAAATTGTGAACCTCCTACATTATAGGCACATATCTATTAGACATTTTCCTTCACATCGTAATAGTGTTTGGTCGAGCAGTGGTACACCTTCAAGATAGGAGAGAGTATCGGCATAGACCAACCCTTAGAAAAATCTATTTTATAGGTAAAGATCCATTCGAGACTTTTCATAACGTCGTAACAAGGGTGGTTAAGCAAAGCCACACATTCAAGACATGGGTGAGTATTAGCAGACACCCAATCCTTAGGAAAATATCTTTTAGAGACTTTTCGTGATGTCATAATAATGTTGGTCGAGCAAAGCTACACCTTCTAGACCTATATGAGTATCAATATATATTTGACCCTCGTGAAAATGTACGCTATAGGGAAAGAATCTTTAGAGATACTCCTTGATGTCATAATAACGGTGGTTGAGCAAAACCACACCTTTAATACTTGGGTAAGTATTGATATAGACCTGACCCTTAGGAAAATCTATGTTAGAGGGAGAAATCCATTACAGAGTCCTTGACGTCATAAGAACGTTGGTTGGGCAGAGATACACTTTCGAGAACTAGGTGAGTATCGTCATAGACCCGACCCTCATGAAAATCTATATTATAGGGAAAGATCCATTAAAGATGTTCCTTGACGTCATAATAAGTATGGTTGTTTAGAGCCACACTGATAATTATTCATCATCTGCATATTTTTCATTATTTTTAGTTTTATTTATCTTTATTCATTAGTTAATTTAAGGAGTTATTTGATATATTTTGTTTCTTTTAGTTCTTTGATTTAATAAAATATTTATGTTCTTTTTTCGTTGATTAAGTACAAAATTTTCGTAGTTTTGCGTTGTTACTTTGTTTTAGTGTAGTGCTGAATTTTGGTAAGAAATCAACATGATCTATGTGTGTATTTAAGCCATATCTGGATTTGTAGATGTCCAATTGGAGTCAAACCAAGTGCAAATGAAATCTAAAATCCATATCTACAACTTTCATGTAGACACCGTAACCTAACTCAGAATCAAAAGAGGAGAAAATGCAGAAAATGGCAAATAAAAGAATTTGTGCGCCTGAAGCGCAATAGATGCGCTTAGGACGCATTTCCACCCTTTTGAATCTATTGAGTCACGCTTGAAGTGCGAAAGCTGCATCTAGGGCGCGTGGCACGCGACAGCCTTCATTAAAATGCATTTTTTCCACTTTCTAGGTATCTTTAGGACTATTGGAAAATTGAAAGACTTATGCCCTACCAAAGAAACTCAAATACGGCCGTTTCTAACACCATTAGAGCAGTTTTACCAATTTTCACTAAAAAGGGTTTTGTCCAATATTTTTCTCAATTAAATAAATTATTTTATATAGATTATTATTTATATCTTGAATTTAAATCATATACCTAATTTTAGTTATATGTATAAGGTATCCTTTATTATGTTATTAGCATTATACTATAATAAAATGCTTCGATAGATAGTTTGTTTAATAGAATATCAAGTGTGACTTGATTGTAAGATCCTATTGAACCTTAGAACATTATTCTTAAAGTATCCATAGTTAAAGTAGTATTGTTAATTTGGAAGACGATAATACATCAAGACTATTATTTGAGTATATTGATGATCACATCTCACAAATCATGTATATGATATATCAAGTCATCACATTGGTAAAGATATTAGGTGTAATATTTATACTAGATTGATTTATCATGAGAATGCTATATAATTGTTGTGTAAGTGTCATTAGCGATTCTCATGCGACCATAGTAGGTAGTCATTCGACTTGAAGTCATTATGATCCCTACATGGGGAGTTGCAAGCTTTAAAGACATCAAACATTGTATGTAACAAGACAACCATAAAGATGGTTATTGGGTTTGCAATGAACTTGTGGAGGGGTGTGGGTAATGTAGATATTATTTGTCCCTCCTACATAATAAGAGTTATGTCTTGTGCCACTCGATAAAGTGAGACTGTGGAAATGTACAACCATGCTATAATTGATCAATATGTGATATTGGATCCATTGATTTTACGCGTCTACTCTAGGATCGAGAAATAATGATTGCATTGCAATGATGACACATATTGTGACATGCATTCAATTAGACATTTGGATGAAGGAACAATTAATGCACAATAAATAGTTGTTGCAATGACGTTTAAGTCGTATCATCAATTTTCTCAATATTTGGGAAACAATGATACATTGATCGATGTCAATCATTGTTTATAACATTTTATATTATATATACTATATATAATATTTAATATTTAATATTATTGTCATTTCAGTGATAACCTATAAGGGTCACACATAGAGGATTGAAAGCAGAACAAATGATTAAATTAAATTAAATTTGATTTATTTAGATATTAATTGTATTAAATATGATTTAATATATTAATATATTTATAATTTATTTAATTAAATTTGATTTGATAAAATAAATTAGGATTGACAATTAATTATATTAAATATAATTTAATTTAATTAATAGAGTCTATTTAATTAAAAGAGTTTAATTAAATATAATCTTTTTTAGAACTTATTTTGGGTTGAAAGTGGAATGTCTTAGAGTTATAGTGGTTCATTCTCTATAAATAAAAGAGGAACACATTTCCAAGTAATTCTAATTGTCACTATCCTTATAGTTAAAACACAACCCAAGAGAGATTTTTCGTGATGATGATTTGTATGACGCTTCAAGAGGTAAACACATGAACCCTTGTGAAATTTTGTGCATATTTGATCATTTGCTAAAGAAATTATCCTCCCTTGAGATTCACTTTAAAATGACTTTTAAAAGTCTATCTCTTGATTTTCCTATCGAATAATCACTCGAATTTTTCGGTCGCAACAATCCACTAAGAACATTAAGAGAGTTAAGCCTAATATAGTTAAATGTGCAAAATTATTTATTTCCTTATCTTATATGTTATTTTTCCCTATATTGTCTTTTTATTTTTTAAATATTTTAACTATTATTGTGAATAAATTATTGGATTGAATATTATGTTTTAGGAATATGTCTTATATATAATTTTATTTTGTTTGTCTTGGAGAATGAATAATTTATTTTTATTTTTTATCCTCTGTGACACATATTAGATATTTTTACACACTTATGAGTAAGACCTTATACGCGGACCTGAGTGTGATTTAAAGTATAAGAGATTGTTAGTGATAGTTGTGTCGAATCTTCTTTCGATTAGGGTATCACGAGAGCTTCAACTAGAATGTGACAGTTTCTTGAATACTCTCATGTAAGATCATCTTCCTACGTGCAGTCGCAGTTTGAAACGATACTTGACTCTAGCGACCTTAGTGAGGAAGTTATTAGTACCACATTGTGTGTGATAGTGCTTAGAAGTCAATGGCCCATGTGCCATTAAAAATAGAAAATCTTCTATTTATGGTGACTTTATTTAACCACAATGAGTATTTTCATTTCTTAAAAGTTGATATGTACAATGTAGACTCACATCAAGATCTATGAGTCATTTGCATAAGTTCATAATGCATGTGTTGTTTAATCATTATATCATTCTTGAATTCCTAGGCTACATGAAAATCTCATTTCAAACAACAAAAACTATGTGCTTTTCACTTTGCATCACTCATTATAAACTTTTAAAAATTTAATGGTTTATCTGTTGGAATGTGAGCATGAATGCATTTCATATTGCATTGATATTAGTTTGAATTTGTATATTACATTGCTTAAATTATAAAGTAGACATTTAAATCACTTTGTTTCTTACAACCATTATTTTCCAATAGGCATTCATGTATCATGCTTGTTCATTATAAAATTTGTTTAGTGCATTTTTTTGAAAAAAAAAAACCACAAAATATAATATTGAAATTAACTTGTTCAAATTGTAGGTTGCATTATATACTAAAAAAACTTATGCGTCTAAAATCTCTTGAATTGATTATATTTTTTTAAAAAAACTGAGTCACCACTAAGTTGAAAGATAGTTGCAAACTTGAGGTATGAAGTCTACTGATGTATATAAATTCAAACCCTGAAATCATAATGTAGACGATTTGGGGAGATTATCCCGTGGCCAAATTTGTTAACCGGTGTAATTGACATAATAAAATTGTTTTGACATGTTGAGACACTATTATTAACTTTGTTTAAAGTATTCATTTAATCAACATGCATGATATATGGTCGCACAATAAGATTTGAAAGGCCCATTTTATGACTACCAATCATAAAGTTCCACAAAAACTCACGTTGAAAGTATCATATTAGGAAAAGTTGTCGATTTTTGAATAATCATCAAACAATCCCTTTGAGTTCTTTAAAAAAAACTTCAAAAAATATAGAAAAAAAGTTAAAAACCTATCGGAGCAATATAAACAAAATTTAGGATATAAAGAAGAAAAATAAAAAAGAAACAAACAAGCAAATTTATTTGCTGAGTATTATCCTCAAATAATTTTTTTTTAAAAAACACAATAATGATTTGAAATGAAGATTGACCATCTTTCTCTATTAAAACAAAACAAGAAAATTACTTCCTTGCTACCCTTGTAGAGCCAAAAGAAAAGTGCAACCCTTATTAACATCTTCCTTCAATTACCCAAGATGTGTGTGTTATAATCAATGACTGAGTGCACATTTTTTAAGATTTTAATCTCGGGACAAGATAAAAAATACTCATTTATAATTTATAATTTATAATTTGGTTGCTAAAAAAATAAATAAATAAATAAAACAAGATAGTCTTTAAAAGACAATGTTCCTGAACCTTCTTTGGAGGACAAAGAACATTGGAACAAATAATATTCATTTAATATTAATTCATGAGTTCTACATTTCCTCAAGATTGTCCATTTGCTTTGGTCTATCCTTATGATTCCATCTTACTTCTTATACCGTGGGAAAATTTAATTAGCATTGGTGGAAATAAATTTTCTTTATCATACATAATTTAATTTGTGAAAGTCATTTGATTTATGATTCCAAAACTGGAGAAATTGCTTTCTCATTTCACTCAAATATTGTGCATCCCTAAATTTCCAAACATGACTTACTCAAACACTTTTTCACTTCATTCATAAATTGTGTATCCTCAACAATAGGAAAATTCTTCTATCTCATTTAAGTTATGTCTATTATGTGTATCCATAAAATGCAAATTGTTAATTTTGAATTTCAAAAAAACTTTAAAAAAAATAATTTATGACACCGAATATATTATTAGATTGAGTCACAGACTACATCACTCTCTTTAAGACGTTTCGAGCCACTGTCCAAATTGTGCAAAGTAGGCTATCAACCATGAAGTCCCAAAGATAAAATAGTCTGAATCACTGTATCGGAATTCTACTACACTGTAGAAAACCATTCTAAAATTACATCCTCAATATGGTAGTCGAATGACTACCACTCGTAATATGGCACGAAGACCACTCAGAAAATAAAAAAAAAAAAAGTCAATAAAGAAAAGGGGAAAATAGACAAAAGCCTCATATACAGAGTGTTTTTTTTGTGTTTTTCCAATAGAGGAGAACCTTATATTTATAGAATATGCGCCATGTTTTGTTTGACCACAAAATGTGCTTTCAGTTTTGACTTAGATTTTTGATCGGACAATTAAAGATAAAAATGCAAACATTCATTTAATTAAATAAATAAATAATTTATTAATTTTTATATGCTAAAAAAATAATAGCCAAATCCCGAGCCCGTCCGAGTCGAGCCTGCTGCGGCAGTGATGCATGCGCGCTTATGTGGTGTGTGATATCCCTAGTGTTGATCTAGCGTCAAGTGTTGAACTCTCTTTGTTACTTGGTAACTACTGCAACAGTACCCAACCTTGCACTACTTATTCTTTAATGATTTCAAATCAATACACCGATAGTTGCTCTCTTGTTATAGCTTTATGAATACCACACCAATACTTGACTTGACAATAATCCTTTTTTAAGGTTTTTTTTATCAATGCACCAAATGTTAGTCACTTTTTATTGCTTCTTATTACTGCATTTGTATCCGACCTGGCAATAATCCTTCTTTAATGTTTTTTTACCAATGCACCATATATGTTGATCTCTTTTTATTTTTTTCTTCTAATTATGTCTTGTTATTGCTTTCCTATTACTGCATCAGTATCCGACTAATCGACGATCCTTCCTTAATATTTGTCGATCAATGTGTCAAGTGTTGATCTCCCTCTTTTTCTTTTAGACCATCGTGTTAGTACTCGTCTTGGCGATGATGCTTCTTTATGGTTTTCCAATCAATGCATCAAGCGTTGGTTGGTCGTTTTTCGTTCTTCGTTATCATTTCTCAACCCACCCCTTGCCTATCCTAACATGTTTTGAGTATGAATTCATGAGTAACTTAGTTTTCATGCGGTTGAGGACAAAATAAGTATATTTTTCAGTATATTATATTTTATATTAAAAATATGAAAATTGTTGCTATTCACATTTTCTATTAAAATATAACTAAAGAGAAACAACTGTTATACTCTAATTTTGTCTAACCACCTCTTCTAAAAAAAGGCCTATGTGATCATCATTGATGGACAATTTTTATTAACCTTTAATTTATCTTAACTTTATTTCAATAGAAAAATCTAAGAAAATTTTACCCTATACCCTTCATATTATACTCCTATCTACTACGCGAAAAATAGGATCTTACGGCGTATTTTTAAGTCATTTACAGCGTTTTTAAAAATAAATAAAAACCTTGTAGAATCGAGCGTTGTACAAAGATACAACAACACTTTTTTAAAATCAAAAAACGCTATAAAATATGTAGATATATTGCACGCTTATTATGCACATTTTACAACGTTTATTGAAAAAACGTTGTAAAAGGTGCACCCAATATATACATTATTATGCACCTTTTACAGCGCTTATTGAAAAGAGCGCTGTAAAATATGCATTATAATGCATATATTGAATGTACATTTTACAGCGCTTATTAAAAAAGCACTGTAAAATGTGCACCTAATATATACATTATATTGCACATTTTACAGCGCTTATTTGAAAAAGAGTTGTAAAATGTGCACCAAATATATGCATCATATTGCATATTTTAGAGCGCCTTTTCATATAAGCGCTGTAAAATGTGCACTAAATATATGCATTATAATGCACATTTTTACAGTGCTTTTTCAAAAAAAAAAACGCTGTAAAAGGTGCAATTTTTTTTTTATTTAAAAACATTGTAAATTAAATTTTTAAAAAGTGTTTTTTGATTTTTTTATGGTATTTTTTTAGAAAGCGTTGTCATTTAATTTTTTTTCCAAAATTATTTTCATCTAGAATCAGTTCACATAACAACAGAACATATTCAGAATCAGTTCACATAATCAGTACACAAAAACAGAACTATATAACTTAACTTTATATATTAATTTACACAACAACATAACATATTCAGATACATATATAACTTAACTACATATACATATTTAGATATTTGTACAACAACACATATTTATATACATATTCAAATATTGTGCCCTATTCATATACATATAACTAACTTATCGTACACGGAACATAACTAGCTATCATATATTCAAATCCCTTGCAACATGCTATTTCCTAGAAAATCAAATAATTTTCATTTCAAGCACATACTGACACCAGTCTTCCTTTAATTCAACTAGATATTTCTCAGAGTATGTTGGACTGGAATTGTCAAAGTACTGTGCAAAATAAAAATTGAACATAAATAAGTTAGAATCAAATATATACATAATTTATATATAAAAATCAAATAATGAAAATACCGTACCGTTTTTGAGATAATAGTTTGATTCCTATCAACAATCTCCTTCATGAATCGCAATACATAGTACCCACAGTCAATGTTGTTAGTTTGGTGAGAGCACTATAAAATAAAACATATAAGTCAATAAAATATTTGTCATTGATGGTAAAGGCATATATTTGTAAATGAAAATTTAAAGGCATATATTTCAAACCTTTATTGGAATCCATGTGATGTTATTAGACTTTTGCTTCGACACTGTAGCACCTCTTTGAGCTTGAAAAACTTGTAAAGCACTATCAAATAAATAAATGTGATTATTATAACATGAACAAATACATTATATATATATATATATATACGAAATAAATGAATATTACTTACGTGTCGAATATTACTTAAGGATCTAAATAATATATAACTTCAGAGGTCGCATTGATTGCAAATAGCACCTAATGTGCTCTACAACAACAAAAATTTGGTTGGCAATTTTGTTTTCACAACTAATAAATTAAGATCTCATAAATTAAAAAAGATATAAATAAATAATATATAATTACGTACCTGAATTATATGGTGCAAAGAACAATTTATCCTTCTCTATATTTCCTAATAACATATCTACAATGTATTTCTTTACATTTACTGGATCGAGTTTACACATCAAAAGCTTATGTGGAGATAAGAATGAATATCTATTTGACAATCTGCGCGTGCAAACCAACTTCTCATACAAAAACCTTCAATGAAAATTTCAACTTATATTAATTACCAATATTTTTAATTAATTACCAATAAATGCAATTAAAAATATTTTTTTACCTAATGTACAAGTTGATGACAGTAACACTCAGCTCCTTGTGGTTGAGAAGTTCGTATATGTGCTCATTTTCAAGAAATTCTTCATACTCATCTCCGAATATAACTTTATTCATGGTTATGATGCGTGAATCGTGGTTGATGCCCATATTCCTTTTTACTTGGATGTCAAGACACGCCCCGTATTTAGCAAGGCATGGCTGACTTATTTTAGGAGCAGCAGCGACTGATTTTCCCCGATCTAATTTTTTAGCTGCAACTTTGGTAGCTTTAATACCCTCCAGCTTTTGTAGTTTGCCAACTTTATTACCCTCCAATTTTTGAGATTTGCCGACTTTATTTTGCTGTGCGGGTGGTTTATTTGATTGAATTTGAAAAAATAAGGTTAAATGTTAGTTTATTGAATCTGAAAAAATGACAAACCTTTTCGGGCGATGTAATTGACTTGTTTCTGGGAATCTTTTTATCATTCCCTTTAGGTTTTTTCAGAATCTAAATATAAATGTGAAATTAAAGTTAGCAGCGGAAAAAAATCAGCAATTAAATATACATATCAATTAAACATACATTTCAATTAGTTAAACATACCTTGTCAAGGGCAACAAGATGTGTGGGCCATGCCACGTAACTACCAATTGCTTCGCCCAAACACTTCATATATGTATCGTTGTCTGGTATAGGCAACGATGCATTTTGTTAGAAAGCAATAACAGGTGATACTTTGACATGGCCCACAGGGATCAGTGTGTTGTACAATACTTCTCCCAAAGTATTGTACAATGTTCCTTTTCCAACCTTCTGATGAGTAGGGGAGGATAAGTACAACACGCAATGAGTGACACCCTAAATCAATGGTTAATACATAAGTATAGTTAATACATAAGTAATTATATAAGTAAGTAATTAATTACCTCGAGAAGAGTTTTGAGACCAATGTTGCAACTCGCGTTTTCACTCTCCATTTGTATTTCACGTTGGAGCTTATCCGGGAGTTGCTTGTCGTTATTCGTCTTCACCAAGAGTGCCACTTGCTCTAATAGGAGTTTGATCTTCTCTAATACTTCCTCGTTGGATGAATTTTGGCGCTTCTCTTGTGAAAAATAGCTTTTAGGAGTTACACCAAATTCTTTCCCCCTCACACGACCGGAATATTCAAGAACATTAGACACGTTACCGAGAATGTCCTTGCAACTAGCTTTGTTGTCCTCTTGATTTTCCGAACATTGTTCGATATTCTCCTAAAATACATGTAGTATGAAAAAGATAAGTTCAACATCATTTTTAAAATAAAATATTAAAAAATATTAAAGTGATAATATTGAAGTGATAAAATACAATATTAAAAAATATTAAAGTAATAATATACTTACACAAAGTTCTATTACTTTTTGAACATTTTCGTTATCAACCACACTCCATCCTATTTACATGAGCTTCCTTCCACAAAATAAGACGACCCAACGGTTGATCGGATTGGGTGTCTTGTCGCTATTCGTTAAGATCATAAATAAAATATTAGTTAGAAACTATAGTTTATAATACAAATTTCCTCATTATAAAAAGTGATGTTTAATTACTTACAAGTCTTTGCTCTAGACGTGCATATCCCATACGTGATTTTTTGTATGGGTGCGTCGGATTTTTTGCCCTCTCGCGATTTGCCTTACTTATATTCTATATATAAAAAAAATAACAATCCTGTAAAAATTTAAAATACGCTATGAATATCAATAATCAAACACAAAAGCTAATAAATTAATCACTTACTACAAACGTTGGGTCCGAACATTTTGATACAAATGCACTCCATTCTTCATTTGATATATAATGTTTATACATTCTTGTAGCTTCAGCATTCATATTTCCTTCACTATCTTTTAGATAAAAATTTGAGAGGTGAGATCTAAAACCCTGGTGTATTTTCCCGACAAATCTCTAAACGTAATTCTTTCTCACCTCATCAAGAATAAAAGCAGTCTGCAAACGAAATAAAGATATAGTTTGAGTAAAGAGAAAAATATTACAATGGAAAAAATTATAAATGACAAAAGAGTGGATCAAAAAAGTTACTTGTATATCATACCACAGTATATCTTTCGCATCCTTCAACGCCTTATCTCTCCAATCATCAATGGTAATGGGGATATTCTAACGAACAACAATCCCAATGTAACTTACAAACATGGAGTTGTTGGGGTCAATTGGCTGGCCGCTCTCATTCCATCCATCCTAATAAACTCATATAGTAAGTACGTGCTTTCAAAAAAGATAAAAAAATAAACAGTAAATAGAGTATAGTATACCTCAAATTTTATGTCACTACTCCTTTCTTTTATGACCTTTTGCATTATGGTTGCACCACGTTTGACTTCATTTTTGTAAGTCTTTGTGTTGACAACTTCCTCATTTTGACAATCTAAATCTTTGGTGGTATTCATTTATCTACAACAAGTTCAACATGCAGTTTAGTATAACTTCAACAAGCTCAACATGCAGTAGTCTAAGTACGTATCAGTATCAATATAACTTCAACAAAATCAACATGCATTTAGTGATAACAAAAAATTAATAACATTAATACCTGAATAGTGAGGGTTTGAAGAAATATGTAATGCGCAGAAATGAGGGTTCGCAGAAATATGGTTCGAAGAAATACGCAATGAGGGTTATGTATTTCAATGAAAATAGATGGTGTGTAATAGGAGAAATGATCGTGGATGGAAATACGGTTCGAACAGGTAGAGATGATCATGGAAATAAGGTTCGTAATGGAAAAGACCTAATTCTTTTACAACGCTTTCTAGAAAAGCGCTCTAAAAGGCCTCCTTAATTTATTTTTAAAAGGCTTTTTTACAGCGCTTGTGGGAAAAAACTGTAAAAGACCTATTTGTTTTCTTATGTTATATGACTGTTTTTTTAAAAGCCTTTTACAACGCTTGTTGGAAAAACGCTATAAAAGACCTTCATATTTTATTTTTAAAAAGGCTCTTTTACAGTGCTAGTGGAAAAAGCATTGTAAAAAACCTCTTTATTTTCTTATGTTATATGACTGTTTTTTTAAAAGCCTTTTAAAGCATTTGTTTAGAATAAGCGTTGTAAAAGACCTCCTTGTTTTCTTATGTTATATGATTGCTTTTTTTAAAAGCCTTTTAGAGCACTTTTTCAAATAAGCGCTCTAAAAGGTCTCCTTATTTTATTTTTAAAAGGCTCTTCTACATCGCTTGTAGAAAAAGCGTTGTAAAAGACCTCCTTGTTTTCTTATGTTATATGACTGCTTTTTTTAAAAGTCTTTTAGAGCGCTTATTCAAATAAGCGCTCTAAAAGGTCTCCTTATTTTATTTTTAAAAGGCTCTCTTACAGCGTTTGTAGAATAAGCGTTATAAAAGACCTCATAGTTTTCTTATGTTATATGACTGTTTCTTTTTAAAAGCCTTTTAGAGCGCTTTTTCAAGTAAGTGCTCTAAAAGGTCTCCTTATTTTATTTTTAAAAGACTCATTTTCAGTTATATATATGACTGTTTTTTTTTAAAATGTCTTTTTCAACTAAGTGCTCTAAAAGACCTCCTTATTTTATTTTTATAAGGCTCTTTTTTAGTTCAGTAGGCTCTTTTTTAGTTCAGTTCAGTTCATGTAAATTACTAATTTATATTCAGTTTAGTTCATGTAAATTACTAGTTTATATTAAATTACATGAACTTAGTATAAAATACTAAAATCAAGCTAAATATAAGCAGAAAATAAATTAATCAGAAAATTAAATACATGGGTGTTTATATAAAACAATTAAACATGTTCAAACAATTAAATTACATTAACTCAGTTCAGATTACATGGCTTATATAAAACAATTAAACATGTACATTAAGATGGCCTTCTTCTTTTCCTGGTGGGATTCACATTTGTTTGTCCATGTACAATATGAAATGATGGATTAATCCAAATTCCCTCATCATGATCATCTCTAAGATATAAACCATCATCAGTTGACTCAATTTCATGTGGTTGTTGTGATGTAGCAAATAAAACATCATTACCAACATCTTCATCATTATTGTTATCATCAATGTACCGTTCATATATCGTTCTATCGGATACATCCATCTTCAACAATGTACCGTTCAGCAATACAACCTTTTAGTCGACTTCTACTTTTTACGTACCCTTTTAATATTTTCATATATCGTTCTATCGAATACATCCATCTCATATAAGCTCGCCCACAAAGTTGTATCTCCTTAACCAGATGAACAGTAAGGTGAACCATTATATCAAAAAACGAGGGTGGGAAATACATTTCAAGCTCACACAAAGTAACAACAATTTCCGTCTACAATGGCGGTAATTTCTTAGGATCAATCACTTTACTACAAATTTCCCTGAAAAAGAAACATAATCTAGTTAAGGCTCATCAAACGTTTTCAGGTAAAATGGAACGTATACCTATTGGTAGCAAATGCTCCATTAGAATATGACAATCATGGGTCTTCAAACCTTTTAACTTGAGGTCTTTCATACAAACCAAATTTTTAATGTTTGAAGAGTATCCTTCTAGAACTTTAACTTTGTGTAGAAATTTACATAAAACAATTTTTTTCCTTTCTAGGTCTTTGATACAAACCAATCTTGCTTTGATGTCATCTTTAGACTTTCCTAGAATATTAAGTAACGTGCAAATAAGACTATCATATACATCTTTTTCAATATGCATCACATCGAGGAAATGTCTTATATACAATGACTTCAATTATGTCAATTCAAAGAAAATTGACTTTTTCTTCCACCTAGTTTTGACTAGCTCTCCCGCAAAAGGTTTGCAAAATTTATTGGTCAAACGTTGTACTTTTTCAAGTATTTGATATCCAGTCGGTGTTAAATGAGCTTTACATTCCTCTGATTTTTCATTGAATGCATTTCTCCACCCACGAAACTGATGACTATAAGGTAAAAATCTATGATGTCTAGGAAATACATTCTTCTTACAATGTTTCAACCGCATCCAATTTGTACTTTCTTTACATATAGGACATGCACGCTGACCTTTAATGCTATATCCTGATAAATCGCCGACAGTTAGTACAACCATTATATAATGGTTTCTCTGCATCACTCAACAAACTCTCAAACATTTTAGGACAATCCCGAAGATCTTCTTCAATTGTTTTTGCAATCTCCTCAACTCGGTCCGACTCATATGTATCTGTATCAAAGTCAGTTGAAGCATATGTCGAACCACTCTCAAAATTAATGTTTCCTTTTTTTTTTCTCACCATGTCTTATCCAACATTTATAGCTTTGACCAATTCCATTCCATACTAAATGTCCTTCTAATTCATCTTCTTTAATGTGTTTTCCAAAACAACATTTTAAACAAGGACAAACGACTCTATTTGGATCTTTTGCATTCTTCACTACAAACTCAACAAACTCGTTCACTCTATTTTCATACTCTTTTGACAATCGATTGACTGACATCCATTTTCGGTCCATATTATATGACCTATATAAATGCAGTTACAAAAATAATAAGCTACTGGTAACATTATACCAATATATAGTAAACATATCTAATATTGGAAAATGGAAACCAAGATCCATTATTATGTAACAATTTCAAAATAGAAAAGATTTCAAAACAGAACAGATCAACAAATTTCAAAAAGAAAAGATTTATTATGTAACAATTTCTTAGTTTTCAATTATTAAAAAACTAAAGATTTTTTTACAACAACAAATTAATAAATACAGTACCTGAGACAACGTATCCATTTTTTTTAAAGGAGGAGCAGTAGATGGCCGCACAGTACGTAGAGGAGATGAGGGTTCGCAGAGTAGAGGTGATGAGGGTTTGTAAATTTATTTTTATTTATTTAAAGTAAATGATTTTTATTTAAAGTTAATGATTTTACAGCGCTTATAAAATAAGCGCTCTAACAGGTCCTTTAATTATGTGAAAGCACAAGACTTTTACAGCACTTGTAACAAAAGCGCTCTAATAGGTCATTTAATTATTTGAAAGCGCATGTCTTTTACAATGCTTGTAACAAAAGCGTTGTAATAAGTCATTTAATTATTTGAAAGCGCATGTCTTTTACAACACTTGTGAAAAAAGCGCTATAAAACATTAAGTGAGGGCGTTTCATTTTACAACGCTTGTGTAAAAGCGCTGTAAAAGCCTTGTAAACATTATGCGCAAACGCTTTATGACCCTACAACAATTTTTTTCTACAACGCTTGTCAAAAAAGCGTTGTCATATGCACCGTTATTTTTAAAATATATTTACAACATCGCTTGTATTTAGTAAGCGCTGTAAAAGACGCATTATAAAATGACATTTTTCGTGTAGTGTACCCCGACAAATATCATAAAATGACATTTTAACTCATAAATATTAAAAGATTTTATCTTTATTCACAATACCATTCTAATTTTCCGATACATAAGTGAGTGTCAAAATTTTTCATTTTTTTTTTCAAATTTTTTTTCAAATTTGTTGGTACAAAAGTTTTACTCTGAAAAATTTGAAACACTAAAGTTTTCTGAAAATTTAAAATACCATTCATAACTTATCTCGGAAAACTAAGCCCCCCAAGTTTTTTAGAAATTCAAAAATAATTTTTTTCCATAAAAAAATCGTTTGTATTGAAAAATTTGAAATCACAAATTTTCTAAAAATTTAATATTTTTTTTTAAAAAATATAGTGTGTACCGGAAAACTTTTTCACAAGTTTTCTAGTACACAACTTGTTCTAGAAAATTTAAAACCCCCAAATTGTTTAAAGAAAAATTTTTACATATAAAAAAAATTAAATTGGTTAAAAAAATTCAAAGTTATAATTGGCATTTTTAAAAAATTGTGAGGTATAGATATAACTTTAGGATATAGGGTAAAATTTCCAAAATCTAATGCACAAATATCATTGCAAACCAAAAAAACAAATTGATTGGGTCTACACTCCAAGCAGCGAGCCCATGTTGTTTCATAAAAATATAAATGAAATAAAATAAAAATATAAACTAACAAAAACGAATTGACAAAAAACAAACCAAACCAAAAGTAAATTAAAAACACCAAAATACAAGAAAAGAGAAGCAAACTTTTGCTGCCCCATCAAATAAAAATTGGCTAAAATATCAAATAACATAAACCTAATTGTAGCTAAAAGAAGGTAATTATCAATCAGAAAGGAAGCAAATAACATCAAAAGGAAATGTAGTAATGACATTAAAAATAATTATAACGGTGATTGATTTTATAATCAATTGCATGCCTATTGTTTCATAATTTTTGAATGATTCCAACATAAATTTTGATGATAAAAGATGTTTGGAGAAAAAAAAGGTTACAAACTTCATACAAAAAGTTCCAAGCTTTAGGACTTTCAAGTTTGTGATTAAAGTGATATATTAAAGTTGCAATTTGGTAATAAAACTTCCATTTTTATGAACATAATTCGTATCTTTATGCCTAGAAAAAACAAAATTTAGCCTTTGATTTGAAAGTTTCAAATTTTATGCTAAGTTTCCAGCTTTATGTTTTAGACTTGTGATTGGAATCAAGTTTTGATTTTTTTATTTATAAAGATGCGATTAACTTGCCTTTTTGATGAATTTTTGTTAGCTTGTAAATTTCGATAGTTAACTTCTAATTTTAGGGATCATTGGTGTTTAAAGATATAGAAAATAGATCCAAAGAGAAATATTTAAAATTACAATTTTCTCCCAACATTTAGGCTTTGGCTATGAGGTAAGCTCGAGGGAAAGAAATTTTTGACAATTTGTGTTTCTTAAGGGTTTGATAACTTTTCTTGTTTTGGAAAAATGAAAGAACTCATTAAAGTTGTTTCAGTTGAAGCTTTGAAAAGAATGAAAAATCTATTTTCAGGAGTAGGATTTTCAACAAGTTAAAGTGTTATTGTTTTTTTTTTTTTTTTGGTTATTTGTTGTTGTTGAAAAAGCTTTGATGACTTTAAAGTTTGGGAAAAATGATTTATTTTCATGTTGATGTGATTAAGTCGTAAACTACTTTATTTTTGAAGTTTTGGAGAAAAATGAATGATTTTACAAGAACTTGATCTTGACAACAATATTAATGGTAAGTAATTAATTAATTTTAATAAAATATAATGTTATTAGATTTCCTTGTTTGTATATTTTATATTACATTGTTTGTATATTTTGACGTTATGTAATGTCTACATCTATGAGATTGAGTTTTGATAGGTCATATCAATGAGGAAAAATTATGATTTTTGATATATTTAGAAGTATTTAATTTGTGACTAAGATTGTGTAAAATTTCTTTTATGATTGTGTGACACAAGATGTATGATTCTTTTACTCTTAAGATCCAAAAAGATCTTGAAAATATTTAATTTTCCACTAAAATTTAAATAAATATGGAAGAGTTAGAATTTTTGAAAATAAGTTTGGGGTTTAGGGTGCACATGATACACCTTGTTTCTTCTCTAATGGTGTGGTTTGCCTCTTGTTTACTCCATTGGAACTATGACGAGTTTCTCTTTCTTCGAACATCAAATTCATTGTTGCTTTCATCGTTTCAGTTCAGATAAGTTAAGATCAATAATCCTTTCCTTTTTGTATTGTTCACATGTAATCATTATTCTTGAAGTTTTAAAATCGAAGTAGGAATCTTTGATCTATAAGATTACTATTGTTGCTCTATGACTTAATAATCAAGTGTGTGGGTGGTAACTTTTGTTCCATATAGTGTTTATATGATTATATGATTATGTGTTAAGAGAATGTATTTCTCTTGATGTCCTAAAATCCTTATTGCATGATAGTTTATTATTTATGATATTCACATGTTGATGGTTGTATATTATGCTTGGTAATGATTAGTGATTTATTGATAATTGATATGTTTTTGTTAATAATTCTATTTAATCAATATTGATGTATTACAATATTAATCAATTAGACGTGTCGGGTTAATCGATTAGAAAAATTATAATCAATATATTAATTGATTAGAGTAAGTGAAATCCATAAGGTAATCGATTAGATAATTTTCGTAATCATTAAGTGATAAGTAAATTCAAAATTTGTCTAAGTGATGATCTCTAATGATAATTAATGAATTAAAATATTTGACATAAGTTAATTGTTTAGCTAAGAGTAACAATCAATTTATGAGTCAATCATAATTAAATAAGTAGTTAAAGTTAGTTATAATTGATTAGTTAATTGATTACATGAAAAATACATGCTTAGTATTGAACGGGATAAATAATTAATATGTGGATCATTGAATAATATGGAATAGGTGTTAAATAAGAAAGGTGATTAATGTTAATTAATTAACTAAAATGAATTAGTAATTGAGAACACTTATTATGACATTAAAGTTTAGTAATGTTGATTATAATAAATTATGGAAAGGTGATTGTTGTTGAATTATGATTGATGTGTATGATTGATATCTGAGTGATGTTTATAATTATTATGATTCAAAAGTCACATATGAGAGTTATTTGTTTAAAGATGATGTTGATAAATAGTAATAGTCTTTTTATACACAAGTCACATATGTGCGTTTTTTGATACACAAGCCACATATGTGAGTTGTGTGTTTAAAGATGAACTATGTTCCTTAAACTAAAGATACTATAAAAACACTTTAGTTGAGAGGATTATTGGCAGTAACAACCTTACATGAAATTATATATTAATAGTTGAAGAGTACTTGAGGAGTAAGAGGATGTTTTCTTACTTTAACCTGAATTAATTTATATTTTTATTTTATATAAACTAAAATTTAAATGTTTAAATTTTGCAACTACTATATATATATATATATTTAATTCAAATTATTTTGTAAAAGTTTGAAGTATTAATTTTCCTCTGTATTACATAATATCTTTTGCAACACTAATTTACTGAAGTATTTTATAAAGTTTTTATTTTTGGAAATATTTTTCCGTATTTTCAATGTCATAAATCATTATTAGGGACTCTGTGAAACAAAACTCATTCTTAGGGCAAAGTAGATGCCTTTACTTCAACACATTTGCAAGCCAAATCAACATGACATCTTTCTTCTGCCTCTTCTCTTTGTTCATCCTTTGAAACTCGACACTATGTTACCTTGCACTTTACATATAACATCTTCATACATGTTGAGACCACTCCAATTCCTTCACCTGCTTCCATCATCAGCAAAAACATATTCTCCAAAGGAACAATATAACTTTATAGGGCCCCACCATCTTTTACGTCGAAAGTGCATAAAAAACGTCGATTAGTTAGGTGCTTTTACTTAATTAACCCATGCACCCACTAATACATTCGCTGATATTGGTAAAATTTAATGATCCCTAAACCAAACATCCAAAATCTAGGGATTTTCCTTTGGCCAATAGCATATAGCACATTTGCTTTTAAACTTCTTGTACAAAGAAAAGCATTCTCATTATTGTTACGACCATAAAACTAGAAAGCTATAAAATTATATACAATTATTTGTTTTATAAAATTAATTATTTAATGAGTACAAAGGAATAGAATCATAAATGAAATTATTTAAAAAAAAGTAAAATTAAAAAAAGAAATTACTTCAAAACTTTATATATTTTTAAAAAGAACTTATTTAATAGAAAGTAAAATTAGAAGGAAACAACATTATCAAACTTACACAAAAATTCCACGAAAAGTGGTTACCACACCAAGCTTAACTGCCTTCACAAGTTATCTCTACTTTGAAGCACTTGCACAACAACTCGGGTGTCACCTCACATCACAACCCCCAGAAAAATAAAATAAAAACACCATTTCAAAGTTCCACCTGTCATCATTGATAATATTTATTTGTAAATGTAATAACGACAATTAATCCAATAATGCAAAACATTAATACAATAATGTGAAACATCACCTAATAAGATCATTTCCCAACACCAAACCCCGTATAAAGAAAACAAAGTAACAAAAATTTAAAAATAATAATAAGGTATCAGATAATAAATCGATGATTCCACTACACCAAACTACTACTAGTTGCAGTTGCATTCAAGCATAAGGAACCGACACACCCAACCCAATCAACTTACATACATGTCGGTAACCACAACCTTACACAAAACAACTTACACTGTTTATGTGTATGTGTGTGGTTTCTTTTTTGGTTCAACTGGCACAGAAATTAGAAAATTAAAACACCAAAGAAAAACTAACATTCATTCAACTCAACTCAAGTCAATTTAGTTCAAGTACCAAAATACACACACTCACACACAAAAATTAACACTTTCTTTTTTCTTTTCTCAATGTTGGTCCAAGAGCGTTCTTCAGCTCAAAAACCTTCAAATCAAAATCCAAATCCAAAACCAAAGATCTATTTGCGAGACACTCATCTTCCTACAAACCGTATCGTCGAGACTAACAACCTCGACTTCTCCGTATGGGTATCCGACAACCTCTACAAGATCGTTTCAGTTTCACTTCTCGTAGTAACTGTCGCGGCACTCTTCTTCCTCCGTAACGTCGGTGACACCGCAGCGTTACTCTGTTTCGAGAATAAAGCGCGTGATCTAGAGAAGATCGAGTACCCGCGCGTTGATTGGAACAAAATCACTCCAATCACCGACAAGACTTCGAGGTACGCGAGTTTTAGGTCTGAGAAATGGATCGTTGTTTCGGTTTCTGGTTACCCTAGTGATTCTTTGAAGAAGCTTGTGAAGGTGAAAGGTTGGCAGGTTGTTGCGATCGGAGATTCGAGGACGCCGTCGGATTGGAATTTGAAAGGTGCGATCTTTTTGTCTTTGGAGGAACAAGCTAATTTAGGGTTTAGGGTTGTTGATTACTTGCCTTATGATTCTTATGTTAGGAAAAATGTTGGGTATTTGTTTGCAATTCAACATGGTGCTAAGAAGATTTTTGATGCTGATGATAGAGGGGAAGTAATTGATGGGGATTTGGGTAAACATTTTGATGTTGAATTGGTTGGTGAGAGTGCTAGACAAGAGGTTTTGTTGCAGTATAGTCATGATAATCCTAATAGGAGTGTTGTGAATCCTTATGTTCATTTCGGACAGCGTTCGGTTTGGCCGAGAGGTTTGCCTTTGGAGAATGTAGGTGAAATTGGGCATGAAGAGTTTTACACTCAGGTGTTTGGTGGGAAACAGTTTATTCAGCAGGGTATTTCTAATGGTCTTCCAGATGTTGATTCTGTATTTTATTTTACGCGTAAATCGGGTTTGGAACCGTTTGATATTAGATTTGATGAGCATGCGCCAAAGGTTGCATTGCCGCAGGGTGTGATGATGCCGGTTAATTCTTTTAATACAATGTACCATTCTCCTGCGTTTTGGGCTTTGATGCTTCCGGCGTCGGTTAGTAGGATGGCTTCTGATGTTTTGAGAGGTTATTGGGGACAGAGGCTTCTTTGGGAAGTGGGTGGTTATGTTGTGGTTTATCCACCTACTGTTCATAGGTATGACAGGGTTGAGGCTTATCCGTTTTCGGAGGAGAAAGATCTTCATGTGAATGTCGGTCGTTTAATCAAGTATTTGGTTTTGTGGAGATCGAATAAGCATAGGTTGTTTGAGAAGATCTTGGATTTGAGCTATGCAATGGCAGAGGAGGGTTTTTGGACTGACAAGGATGTGAAACTTACTGCTGCTTGGCTGCAGGATTTGTTAGCTGTTGGTTATCAGCAGCCGAGGTTAATGTCTTTGGAACTCGGTCGTCCAAGAGCAAATATTGGTCACGGAGACCGGAGGGAGTTCATCCCGCAAAAGTTGCCGTCTGTTCATCTTGGAGTTGAAGAAACGGGAACTGTGAATTATGAAATTGGTAATTTAATCCGTTGGAGGAAAACTTTTGGGAATATTGTGCTCATCATGCATTGCAGTGGGCCGGTCGAACGTACGGCCCTTGAATGGAGGTTGCTATACGGGAGAATATTCAGAACCGTTGTTATTTTGTCGGAAAAGAAGGACATAGATCTTGTTGTACAGGAGACCCATTTGGACCAAGCATACAAGTATGTCTGCTATTATTTTGTATAAAAGGAAATCGTATGAATTACTCTTATTCTATTATTAATATGTGTATTAGTGATGGTTTTCATTCATTCTGTCTACATAAGCCTAAAACTTAACCCTGGCATTTAACAATTACATGTGATGGTTGTATTTTATTTTTTTAGTAAAAAGAGGAAAAAATTGAACTTGATATCAAAAGTTTTATGGACAATAAAAGAATTAAGTTTGAAGAATAAAATAAATATAATCTGTCAAGTAAAGTAACTGTTTTGTGCTGTAAGCTGTCTTATTATGCAATATTTAGATAGTTTGCTTATGTGTTGGGCTGCTGTGAAATATGAATTGTGCTTAGACAACAGAAAGGATACAACTCATATTACTTTAAGCATGCAAACATTAGTATATGAAAATGAGATGTCATGTATTAAAAACGTTACCTATTTTCACTGTGAAGCATTTATTTCTATTTCCATTAACTTTTTCGATAATCATAAAAGGATTTGGAAAACAGATTGATTACTATGTTAAATATGAAAATAGATTTTAGATAGATACTTATTAGAAATAAAGCAGAAAAGGGGATTGTAGAAGAAAGGAAATTAGTCTTTATCGAAGTAGTACTTGTGAATTGTGGTGCTCTTCCTTGATATGACAGACTTTGAGATTGCACCAATTTGACAAGTAGTCTTTGAACTAGAGCTGTATTTTAAACTTCTGATTGCCATATTATTTTTTCCTACTTAATATAATTTTAAATTTTTTTCATTTCCTGTTTTCAGGTACATGCCAAAAATATTTGATCAATTTAGCAGTGCAGAAGGATTTTTATTCCTGCAGGATAATACAATTCTTAACTATTGGAACATACTGCAAGCAGATAAAACCAAACTGTGGATCACTAATAAGGTGATATTCCATCTGCTATTGTGTGTTTTTGTTGACTCAAAGTATGGACACTTACTGTTTGGTTTTAGAAGACTTCTTTCATTTCCTGTTTTAATTATAATTACAAAATTACCCTCTTACTTTCAGTTTGTTTCTAGTGAAAACAGAAAATGAAATCAGAAAATCTTCTCCAACACAAAATCCTCAACAACACTGTTAATAAAAAAGGCTTCTTGGCCTCTCCAATACAGAATCCTCGTCCAGTCATATGTTATGTAAATAAAAGAGTTTGGCCTCTCAAGTTGTTGATATCATGTTCAATTTTGTTTTTTTTAGGTACCTGAGTCTTGGTCTTCTGTTTTAACTGGGGACAATGCAGACTGGTTATCTCAACAAGCAAACATGGTACAGAAAGTTGTTAGCATGATGCCAGCTCACTTTCAAGTCAATTACAAAGAAACAAGTAACAACGACAAGAACCTCTTGTTATGCAGTTCCGAGATATTCTATGTACCTCAGCGCTTCATCAGTGATTTTGTTGAGCTTGTTAACCTAGTAGACAATCTAGAGATCCATCAGAAGGTTGCAATTCCCATGTTCTTTGTCTCCATGGATTCTCCACAGAATTTTGATCCTATTCTTGATACAACAATCTACAAGAAAAAATCTCCAACCACTAATTCCTCGACTCTTTATTCGGCTAAAGCCCCTGCTGTTCATCCATGGAGTGTATCAACTGAGCAAGAATTTATAAAGCTTATCAGAGTAATGGCTGAAGGGGATCCACTCCTTATGGAATTGGTTTAAAAGGTAGAACTGTTTCTTGATACTAGCTGAGAGGAGAGAGGACCAAGAAACATGTATAACATTTGGATAATACTTAAGCGGTCTCTTCTCAATCAAAAATTAGTGTTACAGTCTTTTTTTCATTTTTGTTTTCTCTTTCTTCTAAAATTTCTTGGGTAGTTTTTTAACCCTTTTTTCCCCCTCCCTTTATTGTAGATTTGTTCCACAGAGAAAATGTATTAATGCTTCTTTTCTTTTTTGTGAAAATATGAAATGGAAATGTATTTGTAATGATATTTTGCAATTCAAGCTCTCCATTGAGAGATTCTTTTTACCTTATGAGCAATGTTTTCCCTTTTCAACAGTTTAGTGCCACATGAAAGGAACATTGACTATGTCGACAACCTTGTTACTGCAGTGTAAGGTGCTTTGTTATATAATAAGGAAAGAGTAGATAAGAGTGAGCAAAAGAATATGAAGATTGATAGACCTTTAAATTATGTGAGCTTCTTCTCCCATATTTTCTTAAAAGCCTTCAATATTTGTCTGGATTAGCCAATCCATACTGGAGAAGAAACTGCCAAGTTATTCCATTACTTTGTTACTCACCAATGTTTTCCACCTAATCACTGCAAAAGATATGCACTATCCACAACTAGTTCTCTTGAAAGTGAATTGCAACACCATAGTTAGGGTGTGTTCAGAAGAACTTTTCTGCAGTTTATTTAGATTTTTGTTTAAGTTTATTTTAATAAATAATTTTTTCAAGGTAGTGTACGAAAATTGTTTAATATATATATATATATATTAATTATATTTTTGTTGTTGATCATAGACATAATAGCATGCACACATGTTAATATCAGGAGCACTTATATTCTATACATGCTTTTTTACCCAATCCAAATGCTGAACTTTTGTTTGTAAAAAGGCTTTAAGATACAATTCAAAAAAAGAAGACATGCATACAGAGGAGTAAAATACTTGAAAACTTCATACAGAAGAATAATGAGGACTATACAGTGCATGATCCATACACATACTTCAATTCCATTTATTTCAAACAAACGGATCGGTTTCCAATCATAAGCTACCATTACAAGCAGCACCAACAGCAAGCACACTAGCAATTGAAATCGCCTGATCTCTTCTGCTTCTGCTGTTAGTGCATCATTATGTTTAAATTTTATATTCAATTTTTTTAATCAAAGTTCATATTTATTATTATCAAATTCATTTTCACATACCAACATTACATTAGTCCAATAAGGGTGGATTTAAATCCTCAACTTTGAATCTTATGGAAAAAAAAGTGGTTAGAAGAGGAGATACAACTAAAAGTGGCTAGCCAAATTTCTCAGTAGAATTAGTCATGGACAAAGTTAGTAGAAGATATACTTTGCATTCATGACATATTAAAATAAATTATTTCTACACTATTTTATAATATGACCAATCTATATACAACGGAATCATATATTTTTATTAAACACTGGAAGATACATTAACTGATACATTAACTAATAATTTGGTTCTGCATTTGCAACTTCACAAAGGAGCATAAAGATCCCTGAAAATCAACTAAAATTACAACAGGGAAAAAGGAGAATAAAAAAAAAATCACATTAACAAGGATGATCAATTCAGCATAGGAATGAAGTTTCAGATACAAAGATGGTAGAGTTAAATTCTCTCTATATATTCATCTCAATTATGAATGAATGTGTAATTCAACGGTCAATGCCTTCAATTTTGTCTTCAACTTCTGAGTACAACTGCCTCAGCTTCTCAATGTTTTCTTCTTCAGTCTCCCAATATCCGCGCCCGTTGGCTTCCAAGAATGTCTGCACCAGCTTCCTAAATGAGTTAGGATTAGTGTTCATCAGCTTCTTCAGCATTTCCTCATCTTGAATGAATGTTGTGTTGGCTTCTTCATACACCCAGTTGTCGACTTGTCCGGATGTTGCACTCCATCCAACTGTGTTAGTAAGCCTCTTTTCAATCTCTCGGACACCTTCGTAGCCGCTGGATAACATGCCTTCGTACCACTTGGGGTTCAACAGCTTGGTTCTTGCATCGAGGCGAACTGTCTCGGAAAGGGTGCGTACCTGAAAGGTATAATTGGATATAAGGTCAAATAGAAACCAATGACAAGTGACAACCATAACACAAAATCTATGTGACTTGAGGACAACGGAGTCAGAAATGCAATGCCAGCTAATAGATACTCTTTTGGTTCCTTCCGTTCTTTTTTAGTTGTCATTTTAAGGTTATTTATAGATATACTAAGAAAACTAATAAATTTGGTTACTTTTGAAGGAATTGTTTGTCCTTTCCTATAATACTCTTAACTATTTACTATGACTTTACCTATTTCTTTCTCTACAATAAATAGTAAAGGATACTAACGACAAAACAATAGTTAATGTTGCTTGAAACAATTCTTCTATAGTTACAATAGTTAAGGAATGGAGGGAGTATAAAATATTGATTAAGATTGAAAACCTAGTAGGGTTGTCGCATATGTAGATTAGTCCCTACTTGAGGATAATTCAAGTATGGCAAACTTGTCATAAACAAGTTTGAAAAATAGTACATTCACATAACAACTTTTACCTGAGCATTAGCTGTGGTGGTATCAGCAACATATGCACTTGGCTTCTTCCCATCTTTCCTTAGAT
This sequence comes from Cicer judaicum, assembly GCA_037974835.1. Lineage (NCBI taxonomy): Eukaryota > Viridiplantae > Streptophyta > Magnoliopsida > Fabales > Fabaceae > Cicer > Cicer judaicum. The sequence continues at coordinate 3,806,928 of JBBPBS010000968.1, read as the reverse complement.
TTTGAACAAGGTTAGTCGGATCCGAGTCAAAGTAATGACTGACATCAGTGAGGGAGATTTCTGATGAGTCCAGGTTTTGGAACGTGGCGTCTGCTGTGCTTAGAGCCATCTCAAAGACTTTCCTTTTTTCAGTCATGCCTGCACCAGGGGCATCACAATCAAAAGCAAAAGACTTTCTGCTAAGGTACATGTCCTGGAGCTGCTTCTCATCATTCCATGAAGAATTCTCCACTGCCAAGTTTATGTTTGAGGAGTAGGATCCTGAGGCATTGGAGAAGACCCTCGTCGCTGCTTCTCGAACTTCGATCCCAAGGGATTCAGCTTGTTCTATTGCATGCTTCCTTACAAAGTTCTGCTCTGCTGGTTCGTCTAACTCAGCAACCATCTTCACTGCTCTATCCAGAAGATTCATCTAAAGAAGAAAAGTAAATTAAATTATGATAAGAATATGAATCAACAGAATAATAGTTTGATCAATTATGGAATACACACAAGGACAACTAAATTGATCTTAGGCTCCATTACTGGACAAATAAACAGATAGTTGTTCTACCTGATTAATGAAAAGGTCTCTGAATACTCCAGAGCAATTAACGACGACATCGATTCTTGGCCTTCCAAGCTCTTCAAGGCTTACAGGTTCGACCCGGTTGACCCTTCCAAAGGTATCAGAAATTGGATTGACACCAATCATCCACAGGACCTGAGCCAGTGATTCCCCATATGTCTTAATATTATCTGTTCCCCACAGTACAAGTGCAACTGTCTCAGGAAACTTTCCTCCATTATCGGCTTTTTGCCTCTCAAGCAATCTCTCTACAACTATTTTGGCACTCTGCATTGCTGCTGTAGTAGGAATAGATTGTGGATCAAGAGCATGAATATTCTTCCCTGTTGGTAAAACTTTCGGGTTCCTGATCGGGTCTCCTCCTGGTCCTGGCTCGACATATTTACCTTCCAAGGCTTGTTTTAGACTTCCAACTTCATTATCAGCTACAATCAACCTCAAACATTCTCCCAAGAACTCAAACAAAGTTCTCAGCTTTTCTCTATCACCTCGGTAGAATTTGGTGTCTGACAAGTACTGAATCCACGGTTCGTTTATGCCAAATCCAAGGATCGAGGTAAGTTTGTTAGATACATCAACAACTTGACCCTTGTTATTAGTAGTTCGCTCCACAAAGGAAGTAATTGCTCCTCGTGATGCTTCGGTTATTTGCCGAAGAAGCTCTACATCCTTTAATATTCCTTTGTCACTTGCTCTATAAATTTCCTCAATGTTCCTTCCTACACTCTGAGCTAGTATAGAAGGAAGGGAGGAAATATCTTCTTCAGCACGATCCAGTGCAGCTATGTTCACCAGTGTAGCAACTGCTTCCATTGCGGAGGGTGGCTCACCAATGACATGGAGTCCACAAGGCAAAAGGCGGGACTCAATCTCCATGATCTTGGCATACACCTTCCCAACAACAAGATCGCGCTCTTTTGTTGGGAGCTCCACGCCCTCTTCTGGAAGATCCACATCCTTGTCAAGGTTACATTGTTTAGCTGTGCTGATAATGGAACTCACAATTTGTTGTCCGCGGCCAGTGTCCTTGAGAGACTGGTACGATGAGATAAGCTCACTTAGCTGCTTAAGACCTTTGTAAAGTCCTGCATTTTCGGCTGGAGGAGTCAGATAGCTAATGGTATTTGCATAGCTTCTACGTTTTGCTATGGTAGCCTCTGAAGGGTTGTTTGCAGCATAGTAATAGACATTCGGAATATTACCAATCAAACTGTCAGGATAACATACATCACTCATCCCAACCTGCTTTCCAGGCATGAATTCAAGGGAACCATGTGTGCCAAAATGAAGAACAGCATCAGCTTTGAAAATTTTCTCGACATAAGAGTAGTATGCTGCAAAACCATGATGAGGACTTGCAGATTTTGAGAAAAGCAACCGCATAGGATCGCCTTCATAGCCAAATGTAGGTTGAACACCAATGAATACATTACCATATTGTTTCCCGTATACCAATAGATTCTCTCCGTCTGCATTCAAATTCCCAGGAGGCTTTCCCCAATTTTCTTCTAATGCAGTGGAATAGGGAGTGATATTTTGGTATTCGCGGACACTCATTTTGTAAGCAATGTTGAGATTCGGGCTGCTGAATTGCGCTTCTTTGTCGTGCAATATGTCTTCGATCAATGCTTCTGAAGTCTCTGGAAGACCATCAACATTGTAACCGTCTCTTTCAAGTTCTTTTAGAACGGAGAAAATGGAGGAGAAAACATTGAGGTAGGCAGCAGTTCCTACGTTTCCTTTGTCTGGTGGGAAACTGAAGACAGTGATTGCTAGTTTCTTCTCTTCCTGTATGAGTATATCAAGAGAATATCAACAATGTAAGTCAAACTTCTCAGAATACAGATGAGAATACGACCCTAAGAAGGTTTTACTGTATAGCAAATAAATACAATGCTGGTGACACAGTACAACGAAAATTTGAGAGCAAGATGCTTTTCCAATATTGGTGAGACAAACTTACGAATTTATATGAAAAATGGTGTTAATTTAGATTTCTTAGAGTAAGAAGACAATGAACATTAATATTGTCCCATGATATAAAATGTCAAGGAAATGTTTTGTTAATTCCTACTGTTAAGCTGGACAAAAGATATGAGGTTATTCTGTCTGTTAACAAAAAGGGAATGCGCGTGTGCACACAGCCGGATATGAAAAAAAAAAATCAAAATATGCATACATTCAGGTCTAAATAAATATCAAAATATCACTTTTACTTCTAACTTTTTACTTCCATTTTGCTGCTAAGAAAAAAAAAGTTATGAAATATAGTTTCAAACAACAGAATTCACCACTACAGATTACTATTACATCATTTTGCAGTTAACTCAATAACTAAATACCAAATATATAAACTCTTTTCTGAATTCTAATTCATTGAAATTTACTCTTAATAAGGCAATGGGAAAAATAAAGAAATTTCATATCAAATATCAGCTTCATTCTTTGTTAGATTTTACTTGAACCAGATACGTGACTTTAAGACTCAAAAAATGGAAAGTACCTTGGTTTTTCTTTTCAATTCAGCCCATTTGATTGCCCGGGTGCAGAGCTGCTCCACTCTCTTGTGAAGAGCATGAGATTTTCCTGAAAAACATATCCATTCAACAGTAAAACATCAGTGAATTTTGTCAAGTGCATGAATTGGAATAAGTTAAAAAATCTTCTGAATTCTTCTAACTAGCAAGCTAATGGTTATATTGAAGTCATAAACATCACTCAATTTTGTAATATCGCTAATCTCATACAATTAAACAACTTAAAGAATTGCACGGTGTATTTTGCCTAACAGATATCATAGAAGTCATTTAGAAAAAGAATGAATAATTTACCTGTTTTAGGATCTCGACCGGAGAAAACTATTGGCTCCATTCCACCGTCTAGCTCAGGCAATGCAACTTGAAGAGCAACCTGAATTGGATGCAAACCCAAAGTACTATTCAACCACTCTTCTGTGGTCTGGAAAACCAATGGCAATGCAACAATGTAAGGAACATCAAGCTTCACCAAAGCTTCAACAGCCCTTGGATGATCCTGCCTAGCAGGCCCTCCAACAAGAGCAAATCCGGTCAGCGATATCACCGAATTCACAAATGGTTTCTTAGTAATGGGATCAATCAAGAATTTCTCCACCGGCCCCGAAAAGTCCAACCCCCCAGCGAAAATCGGTATAACCTTAGCACCTTTAGCCTCAAGTTCCATAATCACAGCAACATAGTGACCTTCATCACCAGTAACAATATGACTCCTTTGCAAAATCAAACCAACAACCGGCGCATTCGGACTCTTAAGCTTCTCATTAGCATCCCTTCTAGTTCCATACCAATTCAAATACTCTTTCACATCATCATACATACAAGGTGCTAAAGGGTGCCAAATTCCATTGTCCAAAAACAAAACAGGCTCAGAATACTCCATCTTTGTACCTTTCAATGCAGGAACATAAGAACCCGAAATCATCTTCAAGAAATTCTGCAAATTATCAGGTGACCCACCAAGCCAAAACTGAAGACTCAGAATATAAAGCCTAGCATCTTGAGCTTTATCACTTGGCAAATACTTCAAAACCTTAGGTAAAGTTCTCACAAGCTTCAACATACTATCAGCAAAACCAGCTGAAGAAGTTTTCTTCTTCTTGAAAAGCTGAAAAAAAGGGCTTTTAGATTGTCCAAGCTGTGACATACTAAAAGAACCCAACTTGTTCAACCTCATAACCTCAGGCATTGATGGAAACACCAAAACTGCATCAAGTCTTTCCCTTTCTTTCTCAACAGCTGATTTCACTTTGAGTGCAAGCTCCTCAACAAAAATCAAAGAACCAATGAAGATATTAGCATCTTCCAAATCCTTGCAGAATGTTTGATACGTTGATACGTCACGAAGCTCCTCGACCAAGTAACCGACAACTTCAAAGGAAGCATCATTTTGGTTGCTGTTGAGAGCTCTAACAGCTGCTGAGACTGATGATTGGTACTGAGCTTCAAGAACAACATAAACAATTTTCACAGTTGGTAGATTTTGTTTATTCTCTGGAACAATTCGACGAACTTCTTGGGTTGTTTGAGTGAACAAACCATTGCCAATTGCATTGCATTTCAGTCTGAATGAAGCTTTTGAGGTGTTATGGTAATTGGTTTTCTTTGGAAGGAAAGAATGAAGAAAAAGTTGTCTTTGTGCAAGTGAAGAAAGTTGATCAGGTTTAGAATTTGGTAGAGTAAATGGTGTTGATACAAATGAAGCCATTGATCATAGACCCAAATTAGAAAATTGAATAAAAATTCTATCTTTTATAATAATCAACAAAAGAAGAAAAAAAAAAAGAGCAAAGGATATGAAACAAAAAAGATGGGTCTTGAGAAATTTGTACACTTTTTATTTCTAATTCGTTAAACCAAAGTTGTGTTGTGTTTCTCAACTCAACTCAACTTAGTTTAAGAAAGTGTATCTTCTTTTTCTTTGTAGAGTTGAATGTGTGTGAGTTTTTATTTGATTTGTGTAGAGGGTAGGAGAGAGAAGAAAAGCTTTTTTTTTACAATAAAAAAACTGCTTTTTTTTGTTAGTGGTGAAAGCTTAGACCACGTGGCAAACCTGGTATTGCTGATTGGAATCACTAGTTTTGGGGCCTGGATCCTCGGTAGTTAGACAAAAACCAGCAGTCATGCAGTCGGACATTCTAAGCCGTCAGATGTTGATCTGACAAATATGAAAAGGTAGATTTGATTTTCTTTTTAATAATTAAAAATACGAAATTTAAATCTTACCATCTGATTAAGATCAGACAGTTCTCGATGTCCAACTCTATGACTGCAGATTTTTGCCGACTAGATGTAATCTAGACCTCTAGTTTTGAGGTTTAGAATGTGTGCTAGTGTTTGTGTGTGTGTCACACTTTTTCTATCTCTTTCATTCATTTGATATGCTATTATCTCTGTCTATCTATTGAGATGGAGTTTCTTGAATTTTGATTGGTGAAGCTGGATTTCACAAATGAAGATGACGATGAGAGAGAAAGTGTGAGATTTTATGGTACACGGTGTGACAAGGAGAGGTTTTTTTTTGCTTTTTAAGTTTGTGTTTGAGATTGAAAAGTGGGGTGTGATATTTTGTATGGGAAACACAGATTGTACTTGGTGTTACGTTTTCAATTTACTTACCACAGGTTACCATTACTGATATGGGACCCTCTAAATGGCTTGTCTCTTTGTTTAACTTGTCTTTTTTTCTTTCTTCCCATTTTGTGAAAAGTTAAATTATGAGTTTTTGATTAATTTCTAAAATAACCTTGTAACGAAAAGTTATAAAAAGTTACTGTAAATTTGCAATAAATATTTAATAGTATAAATTTAATTTTTAAAATTTCTGTAATTTTATATTAAATAATTAATAGTGTTATTGATAAAATAATAATTACAGTGATTTATTAAGATTTTTTCAATTCTACGACAAAATCAAATATAATAATAGTAGTGGTAATATCTTTAGCAGCATACTTCAATGTTTTCTTTTCTCTTTTAATTTGATTCAGAGATTCAATGTTATAGAATTAGACTAGATAGTTTTTTTTTCTTTTACACACAATAATTAAATAGTTTTTACTTGTTTATAAATTGAATAATGTTATTATCTTTTTAAAAAACCATGTTGGTTTTAATTTTATAATTTAAAGTTTAAATTTTTTAAGGAACGATATCAGTTAAAATGATAATTAATTCTATTTTAATTAATAATAATTTCTTCTTAGTATCATTTAATTAATATATTAAGTGTCATTTAAATTTTTTAATACAAGTTTAATTTTTATTAATTTTATCCTTAAATAAATAGTGCGTACGAAATTCAAACCAACATTTATATATATATATATATATATATATATATATATATATATATATATATATATATATATATATATATATATATATATATGAGAAATGATATTGGAACACAAATCCAAACACAACTCATATGGACCCCATATATTCTCTCTCTTCATTAACTTTCCCTCCTTTTTTTACTTTCTCTTTTTTTTCTCTCTTTCTCTTTGTTCAGATTTTTTTTTGTCTTCCTCTCCAAAAATAAACACATTCATCTTCCCTTTCTTCCATTTCCTCATTTTTCCATTTATTTACAGATTTTGATCAAAATTTTTATGAAGTAACTTGAGCAACTTTATCTCCTCACTTGCAAGGTAACTTGGTACATTGTTTTACTTATATACGATTTTTTTTTTATTCATACACATTTTCTGGGTTCATAACTGGTTTTTCTGTTTCTGGTTAATAATATAAACATTATTGGTTAATGAAGTATCATATGTGGTTAATGAGTTATTTTTGTCTAAAACTTAGGGTTGTGAACTATTAATCAATCATGTTAATTATTTTTGTCTAAATATTAATTTTAATCATTTTTAATCAATGATGTTAATCAGATTTGAAATATTAAGTTTCATATTATGTGATTAGTAGTCTTTAAATTATGGGTTTTTCTGATTTTTTGTTTCTGGTTAATAGTGTAAATATTATTGGTTAGTGAAGTACAATAGGTGGTTAATGATCAGATTGAATTATTTTTTGTAGTTTTTGTGTGACATTTGTGCTATCAATTGAAACTTCATGGATTGTAGTACTATTGAAGATGAAGGTATCAGGGTTGACAACCTTGATGATGATGACAACACATGTTGTTGGGAGCCTGCAACAGGGATGTGTTTTTCTTGCTTAGAAGAAGTCAAATCATTTTATGAAGAGTATGCTTTGAGAAAGGGTTTTGGATGGAAGATTAGATCTTCAAGAAAAGGGCAAGATGGGGAGCCCTGCTACTTAATTTTATCATGCTCAAGAGAGGGGGCTAAAGTGTCAAAAATTCCGTGTACGTTAAAAGCACTTCCAACTAAGGTAAATAATTGTCCTGCCAAGATTGTTATTAAGTTGGATAAAGATGGATTGTGGTACATTACAAAATTTGAACCTGATCATACTCACGAGACAAGTCCTACAAAGGCAAGGTTGTTCAAAGCTAACAAAAAAATGAATTTGCATGTAAAGAGAACAATACAAATCAATGATGATGCAGGAGTGAGGATCAACAAGACATTTCAATCTCTTGTTAAAGATGCAGGAGGACATGAAAACGTACCATTTTGTGAAAGAGACGTGAGGAATTATGTTAACAAGGAACGACACGCAATAGGAAAAGAAGGTGATGGAAAGGCCTTGATAAGCTATTTCTGCCAAATGAGGGAACAAAATTTAGATTTCTTCTATGACATAGATTTGGATGATGATTTTCACGTAAGGAATGTGTTTTGGGACGACGCAAGAAGTAGAGTTGCTTATGAATACTTTGGAGATGTTGTGACTTTTGACACAACATATTTGACTAATAAGTATGACATGCCTTTTGCTGCGTTTGTTGGTGTGAATCACCATGGCCAATCAACATTACTTGGATGTGGACTGTTGTCAGGTAAAGATACAGATTCATTTGTATGGCTTTTCAAATCATGGCTTCGTTGTATGCTAGGAAAGGCCCCTCTAGGTATTGTGACTGACCAATGCAAGGCTATGAAAAATGCCATTGAGTTAGTCTTTCCTACAACTCGTCATAGGCGGTGTTTATGGCATATAATGAAAAAAATTCCTGAAAAGCTCGGTCAATATAGTGAATATAAAAAGATTAAGTTTGCATTGAAAGAAGCAGTTTATGACACAGTCACAAAAGAGGCATTTGAAGAAAAATGGTGTTCTTTCATCGAAAAATTTGAGCTTCAACAAAATGATTGGTTGAATGGATTGTATAACGAACGTCATAGATGGGCACCAACCTTGCTAAGGAAATACTTTTGGGCAGGTATGTCTACTACACAGCGAAGTGAGAGTATACATTCTTTCTTTGATGGTTATATCAATTCAACGACAAGTTTAAATCAATTTGTAAAACAATATGATAATGCTCTCAGAAGTCGAGCAGAAAAGGAATTTGAAGCAGATTTTAATTCGATGGATACTACAATTTCTTGTGGGTCAAACTCGTCAATTGAAAAGCAATTCCAAGGTGAATACACTCATGCCAAATTTAAGGAAGTTCAAACAGAATTTAGATCTAAAATGAATTGTGCTGCTTCCTTGTATAATGTAGAGGGTTCCTTTGCTACATACCATGTGTTAGAGGAAGTTTCAATTGGAGACAAACCAAAAGAACGTGTCTTAAAAGTTGTGTTTAATCGAGAAACTAATGATGTCAACTGTGAATGTTCGTTGTTTGAGTTTAGAGGTATTTTGTGTTGCCATGTGTTATCTGTGTGTACTCAAGAGAGAGTTAAAAATGTGCCAGAGAAGTATATCTTAACAAGGTGGAAGAAAAATATTAAAAGGAAACATTCATATATTAAGAGCAGTTATGGTGTGAAAGAATTGAAGCCACAAATGGACAGGTTTGACAAATTGTGCAAACATTTCTATGAAGTTGCTGAAGTAGCTGCAGAATCTGAAGATGCGACTAAGGCACTCCATGAAATATTGCATCAATTTAATTCTAATGTGTCCACCATGGGTACTACAATTAACAAGGTTAAAAGAAGTTCTATTAATGCTTCAAGTCAAAACAATGATACTGAAATTCACAGTCCTTTGCGGGTCAAGCGTAAAGGTCGTCCTCCTTCAAAAAGAAAAATATCTGTAGTTGAAAAAATTGTAAAAAGGTCAAGGAATCAAACCAATCAATGCGATAACAGAGAGACTACCTTTGTAAGTTTTTTTCGTCCAGAAATTATGTATCCATCATGTACATATTATATAAAAATATTTTTCTTTTTTGTTTATTGAAATTTGTAGGAGAACAATACTGAAAGAGTGAGAAATCATAATGAAAGTAACATCTGCATAGAATCATCTATTGAAGCTATCGAAAGTAACACATTGGTTCGTATTTGAATTTATGAATGAGTGTGTGGTTGTATTATTATATGTAAGATGGTTGTATTATTATATGTAAGGTATGTAAGGTTGTGCTAACTTATTGTATGTTGTTGTTCAGGTTGGAGGTAATACATCATTCTTGGATCTTTTGTCACAATTCAGCACAACTATGTGATAAAATGTAAATATTTTATCAATTTTTTATATGACATTTTGTTGCAACAAACAATCAAGTAAACGGATTGTATGATAATCATGTATGTGTTTATACATTTGTCACTTTTTTGTCATTAATGGATTTTAACAGAATGTTCGGTCATTTTTATCAGACAAAATATAAATCGGGTTAATGGCATAAATGAACATGGTTAATGGTGTGAACAACTTGGTTAATGCATTCGAACTGAAAACTTGGGCATTCTAATCAAACAAGATATAAATCTAGTTAATGAATTAAAACAATATTGTTAATTCCTTGCACAACTTGGTTAATAGAGTTTAACAGAATGTTCGGTCATTTTTATTAGACAAAATATAAATCGGGTTAATGACGTAATTAAACACGGTTAATGTTGTGAACAACTTGGTTAATGCATTCGAACTAAAAACTTGGGCATTCTAATCAAACAAGATATAAATCTAGTTAATGAATTAAAACAATATTGTTAATTCCTTGCACAACTTGGTTAATAGATTTTAACAGAATGTTCGGTCATTTTTATCAGACAAAATATAAATCGGGTTAATGGCGTAAATGAACATGGTTAATGTTGTGAATAATTTGGTTAATGCATTCGAACTGAAAACTTGGGCATTCTAATCAAACAAGATATAAATCTGGTTAATGAATTAAAACAATATTGTTAATTCCTTGTACAACTTGGTTAATAGATTTTAACAGAATGTTTGGTCATTTTTATCAGACAAAATATAAATCGGGTTAATGGCGTAAATGAACATGATTAATGTTGTGAACAACTTGGTTAATGCATTCGAACTGAAAACTTGGGCATTCTAATCAAACAAGATATAAATCTGGTTAATGAACAGAATGATCATTCTTATCATACAAACAAGATATAAATCTGGTTAACAACTTGGTTAATAGATTTGAACAACTTGGTTAATAGATTCGAACTGAACAGAATAGTCATTCTTATCATACAAAATATAAATTTGGTTAATGACTTTAAGTAACATGGTTAATAGTGTAAACAACGTGGTTAATGAATTTAAAACCAATTTGAATGTTTCAAGGTGGAAATGATTTGCCAATAATTAAACTTAACTTCAACATATTTTCAGCAAATTTGAATTTTCAGCAAACTTAACTTCAACAAATTTGAATTTTCAGACATAATTCATCTGAACTACATAACTTCAGCAATTCAAATCCCACCAACTACAGGAAAACTACAGGAAAGAAATAAATAAAGTTCATTCATATTTGTTCATAAAAGCATAAAGGGAAACTACAGGCAAAAAGTGCAGTTCAAATCCCACCAACTACATCGTTAAAGAGAACCCCCACATACTCAAAATATCATAACACTTATTTTTTCTTCTTCTTCTTCTTCTTCTTCTTCTTCTTCTTTTCATCCGGGTTCACAAACGGACTTTGATTGACTACACTTTTAACTCGATTCCTTGGTTTATCTTTCATTCTCGTAATTATGTTTGACGTTGCTTTTTCTGAACTGTCGACGTTAGGCTCACATGCGACTTTATCCCCAACATTCTCAAAAGGGGTACTAATTTCCACCTCATCTGTTGACAAATAGTATGTTATTAACAAGTCTAATTGCATATAATAAATATTTGATAAACAAAAAAATTCAATATTTATACCATCAAATTCATGATCGGATTTATGCATTGGTTGACGTTTACACAATTCTTCTTTCAATAATTTTACCTCACCCTCGAGAATCGAAATCTTCTCTTGGGACTGCCTATTCTCCGCCACCAATCGTTGATAATCAACATAACGTACAGTTTGATTTTCTTGTTCGTGCAATGCTTCATTTACCATGTCAAATTCAAGTTCTTCATTTGTGACAGTTAACTCTTCAATTATCTTGCAATGGAAAAACAATTGAAACACACATTATTATTAAATAATTTATGCAATCAAATAATATAAATACTTACCATATTATTTTGAAATGCTTTTAATATTGTTTTCTTCTGACACTGTAAGATTGGCCAATTCAAAAATCTCGGGAAACTAAACTTCGGAACAGATGTTTTACCCATTGATAAGTGGTTGAACGCCCAGATCTAAAACAAATGTTAATGACTTAATAGATGTATTTTAATTTAAAGACAACGCAAGATAGAAGATAGTGACATAAAATGATATTAAATATATACCTGTAGGACAGTTGCACAACCTGTTATGTGTGTTTGCGAATCTACCTTCCCCTCTTTCAACACAATTTCAATCCTACTTAAACTTTCAACTAAAACATTATACACTGCAACACCCCAATTGTAGTTATGAAGAGACTCTAGATCATCAAGTATTTTAATATAACGAGTATTTACTCGATTTCCTGATTGGGGAAAATAGAACTCGCCAAAGGCGAGGAGTATATAAAGTCTACAAAAATTGATTTTGTGCATACGACACATGTGAAGCAACACACCAATCATTTCACAAGTTACTTCTTTTCCTCTAAACAACTTCAATGTATCACATTCTTCATTTTCATATTCTTTCAAAGACTCACCTACTATTGGTAGTCCTATAGCTAAACATACGTCACTTGGAGTAAAATTAACTATTCTACCTCTAATCCTAAATCCCCCACTACGTCCATCCCACCTACTAGCCAACTCCGACAATAAAGCACCAGAAATTTGTAAATTTTTTGGCATATCTAAAACCCATTTGAATGGAGTTGTCATAATTTGAGTTCGATTTGCATTTGTCAAATGAAGGTTGATTTCATGCAACAAATTTGGTAAACATGCATGTCTTGCACGTATCTGAAACGTATTGAATATATGGTTAATATTGATAAATAAATTGAAACAATACAAATACAACTAATATATAAATTTCTTACATTTTTTTCATTTGTCAGTGCCATTTTTTTCATTTTTTTGAAATGCTTTTAATATTGTTTCCTATACACATTCTAATTTTTATTGATTCAGGGAATAATATATTTTCCTTTACACATTCTAATCATATTTATAATATGTTTTCCAGTCTATCTATTCAAAGTTGAACTTGATGGTAATTACAATAGGTGTAGCTGATATTATTGGTAGAAGATATCGGTCCATGAAGATTCCTTACAACCAAAAAAATAGTTGGGTTGGTAGCATATCCATGCTTATATTTGGATTCTTGGTTTCAATTAGGTGTGTTACAAATTTCATAAACTCATCCAACTTTTCTAACAGTACACTTTCTTTTACTTATTAAAGAAAAAAAAAATGACTCAATCATCACTTCAGAAAATTAAATGTGAAAAGTTATATTGCTGATACTGAAACTGTTTTTAATATTTATTCCATGTAAGGATGCTATATTATACTATTCAGCTCGTGCAGTTTGATTGGTGGAACATTGTGCCAAGAGTTGCTTTAGTTTCAATTGTAGCAACAGTGGTGGAATCACTTCCTATTACTGATGTGGTAGATGACAACATTTCTGTTCCACTAGCAACCATGGCAGTGGCTTTTTTCACTTTTCATCATTAATTAACTTTTTGGGAGCCTATTGGTCTAATTCACCTGAAGGGTCATATATACCTTAATTTCTTCCCGCCTGTGTTAGAATTATGTTACATGATAAAAATAGAAACATAGAAGTAAAAAATAGAAACCCTAAAAATAAAAAAATCCTAAAGGAAGAAGTTAAAATAGAAATCCTAAATCAATAATTAAAAATGGAAACGAACAAGTCAAAATAGAAACCCTAAATCTTAAACAGAGAAGTAAAAATAGAAATCCTAAATCAATAACTAAAAACTCTAATGATATGGAAAAGTAAACTTACAATGACTTAATAGGGCGAAACAGAGAAGAACAGCGAAAAGGATCGACGAGGCAAAACGAAACAGGATTGGCGAAATAGAAGATTGGTGAAAACGGCAGAATGATGTAATGGTGGAGAACAGAGAAGATAGTGAGGAAGAGAGAGAAGAGAGAAAGAGAAGAAGAGAGAGAAGAGAGAAAGAGAGAAAGAAAGGATTTTCAGGAATGGAATAAAATTTCATCAAATGACTAAAATGTCCCTAAGTATGTATACGTATTTATTTTTGTATACGTATACGGTATATGTGTTTGGATTTGTGTTCCAATATCATTTATATATATATATATATATAACAATGACCTGTATTTCAATGGCTAATAACTATAATTTAGTAAAATTATTAAATTCATTAACTTTTTTTGTCTTACTCATAAAGTTTTTTTACAAATAATTCATTAAAATACTTATTACTTTTCTTAATCTTTATGAAAACACTTCAAACGACACTAAAATTGAAATGAAGAGTGTTTTTTCTTTCTCTTCTTAAGACATGTTTCAATGCAAATACGGATATTGTAATACATGTAAAGGCTGATTCTCGCGAATAGTGAATTTTCATGTGCCTGGGTTGTAGATTGAATTTACGATCACATATTTTTTTTACAACATTAAAACTTACTTCATTTTACTAAAAACATATATTGTTTAATATTATATGTAGGGATATAATGATAGCATTGAGGGTTACGCTATGTTGTTTGTTTATGACTCATTCAACCACCATGCACAATGATGAGGACATATATGTTGTAGATTCATGCAGATTGGGAGTACATTGTGATACACCTTCTAAAGAAACATCTAATTAAGAGGAACTATGTTGTTTATGACTCATTAAACCAGCATGCACAATGATGTGAACATATATGTTGTAGATTCATGCAGGTTGGGAGTACATTGTGATACACCTTCCAAAGAAACATCTAATTTACAGGAACTTTAAGCTTTTGCAAATATGTTCAATATCCTTCAACTTTGAGACTACAAGGATAAATATGAGATTACATGCAAAATGAATAAGTTAACTTCAGTGTCGAATTATCAGCCTTACGTGGTCCTCAAATGATACGGTCTTCAAGAACTGAAGCAAATAGATGAAGTCTGAGCACTTCAATAGCCACCAACGAATTAAAAGTTTAATAGACATTCAACACATGACAGACCATTGTCCCTGTAACAAATAAGTCACAAAGATGTATGTTAGCATTAAAATTTTGCACATCTTGAGAGACAAAGAGAACCCGACTTTAACCAACAATCCTTCCACGCCCTAATAGCCTCCCCTTTACCAATACTCCAATGTGTTGAACAAGTGACTTTAAACATATAGATAGGTGAATTGTATACTTTAAAAATTAAAAATAAAGTAAACACTTGAAATTTTTTTGAGTAATTTTAAGTGCGATGTTTGAAAACTAAATTAAATTAAATGTGAGAGTTGAAATTAATAAGGTGGAGTGAGAACAAAGAGAGCACACATGAATTTATATTGGTTAAGTCACTGACAACTTAAGACATACGTCTAGTTTCACAAACAATAAAATTATGAACTTTCTATAGTACATTTACAAATTGATATATTTTGATACTATCAAATTAATTGACCAATAGTTGAATGACATAATTTTAATGAATTGGTGTGACTAAGTTATAAGTTTAACATCATCAAAACTTTTAATTTTGCACTTTGGGTCTCCTTTGATTTTTCTTTTTTATAATTTTTAATTATAGAAAGAATTTATATAATTGTTGATAATTAAAATCAATAGACAAATGTACGGTGCTGTCGATTTAGTCAACCTTTAATATGCAATATATGAATATTGACTTATATAAATTAGTGAGAGAAACTAACTTAATTATTTGTTAAAATTTTGATAGTACTAGTACACTCTTTTTTCATCATTCAACAAGCTAAGAGAACTCTTCAAGCAAAATTTATTCTTTGAACAAGAGACTCTAAATTTATTCTTTGAACAAGAGACTCTAACTATAAGAGATATCACCTATCTTAAACAATTAGGATTGCTTCTAATATATTGAAGTGCAAGAGTACATATTACAACTTAACCTATGTAGTAAAAAAAAAGCTAACAAAGAAAATTATTGCGATGACTAGTGAGTAAGAAGATTGCAAAATGATGAGAGAAGAATACGGAGTATATTGATGTGAAAAACATGTCCCAAAAGACCTCATACTTATAAGAATCCTGTAACATCCCAATTTTTAATAGCACGAATGTATTTTGTTTCAAAAACAAATAATAAAAATAACTCGTCGTAACACAAACGATAAAAGTCCTGAATAATTACATCATAAATACAAACAAACTGAAATAGTTTTTGAGATGATAATCCAAAATATACAAAAAGAAAATACATCGGGGATATGAGACCTATCATACATCGCTCATATCTCTGGGGTATTCTCGACAAACACCTGCACAAAAGCATTGCTCCAAGAATGCTATTTCTGGTCAAGTAAAAAAAATGGAACATGAACCCACCAAATAAAAGTCAATAGACAATATAAGTTATAGATACAGTCATCCCAAAATGAATAAGTACGACCACCAAAGGCATTAAGTGTTGAGACGAACTCCATATTTAAAGTTTTGATGAAAATAAACAAAGGTTAATTAAGAAAATTAATTATGATTCTAAAATGTTATGTTAATTTAACTTGAGATATAAGATAAAAGAATAAGGAAAGATAAAAGACATACAAATCACGAAAACTCATTTCACCATGAGATTTGCTAATTGACATCTTGTTCCAAGACAACCAACTTATTTCTTTCTTGTTATTACCACTAGAACCCCACCAAAACGAATTAATGAGTCTCAAAACCTCATCCCCATAGATTCAAGAATAAGAAATATACTCATGTAATGTGGAGGATTAGATTGAAGCACATACTTGTTCATCACTTCTCTACTTTAGATGAAGATCTACTTGTCAATGAGTTTTTTTTCTCCAAACTTTTTCCTTGATAAAGTTGAAACAGTACTTCTTTATCCTACCAATCATAGAGGGCAAACCCAAGTATTTACTAGCCCTTATAAAAACTTTCAAATCAATAAAAGAGCTAATAGAATTTTTTTTCTCTCATCAACATTTTTGCAGAAAACAATTCAAACTTCCGGTAATTTATAGATTCCCCGGAGGTAACTTCATATACACCAAAGATGTTTTTCAATGTTCTTGTATCTTAGTCAACGGTCGTGGAAAAAGAGAAAGATATCGACTACAAAGAGTAAATGGGATATTACATTAGCACCTCTACAAATGTGAATGTCATATAAATTTCCTCTCGTGGAAACCTAAGATATGGGTTTTGGTAAACCTTTTGAGATAATAATTAAGAGGATCCCCTTATGAAGTAATTGGGCCAACTATCTCCCAGAGATGACTGGTGGAGAGTTTGGGGGAGCGTGACATCTATAATGGGCTAAACATCAAGAAACTGATTCAACACATTATATCATACAACCTATTTGGGTGATATCAAAACTCATTTTCATCATCACAAATTTCAAGAAACCTCAATCAGCCCTATCATAAACACTGCTCATATCAATCTTGAGAGCTACATCCTATAACTTTTCCTTCATCTTCCTTTTCAGGTTATCCATTACTTTGGTGGCCAAAATAGACCAACATGTTAAAAAAGCATATTGCTCCTCTGAGATACACTTAGGGAGGACAAGTTTCAGACTGTTTGTCAACACTTTGAATTGTAATTTGGAAATCACATTGAACAATGATATGGGACGTCAATCTGGAGAGTAATATGTGTTTCATATTATTATGTAACCAAGAAACACACTCTTGGAAAATCTCATCACCATAATTTTGCCACAATATTTTAAAAAATGCAGGATTAAAACCATTTGAGCCAAGGGCTTATCAGAGTTCATATGTGACAAAGCCACAATTTTTTTTTTTTAAGTTAGAAAGCAAGAGTTATTTAATCCCATGTCTCATTACAAGGCGTTATTGCCTTAACAAGTAGTCCATACACTTCATGCCTTGCGTCTAAAAGATCATCAAAGTAATCATTTTCTATTTTCTTCACCTCAATAATTAGATCCTTAGTTATGACTTCACTTGTAGTGCTTATCTTAGTAAATTTATTATTCTTTCCTCTTAAGCTAACTCATTCTCTTGAAGCTAATTGTTCTCAAAGAGAAATCTCTTGTTTACGAACTCTATGATGACCATATTGCGAGGAAGAAAAATTGGAGAATGATTAGATGTTGTATTAATCAAATTTTGAATCCATATATTAGGAAACAAATTAATCCAAGATTATGTGGTCATGGCCCTATCCAAGCGATATTCCACTGCCCTAGTAATACCTTTTCTACGAGACAAAGTGTATGGTTAAGCTTTCTAAGTAAATGTCAACAAGACTAGTTGATTGGACAGTTTCTTGAAAATCCCTCTGTTAGGCCTCTTATAACTAAATATTATAAGAGGAGGGTCAAGAGTTAGAATTTTAAATGGGAACTGAATTTATAATGCAGTTATTTTTTTTATTTAAGCAGTTATTGTCAATTTAAGTTGTAAATCAGGCAGTAACTGCTGCTCTACAACAGTTATGGAGCAAATAAAAGTAGGAAATTAGAGAGATGAGGGCAGGAAATTTCTGAGTGGTTATTGGAAAGTGAGAGGCCAAGCTCTCAAATTCTTGGAGTGGATATTCTTGTAATCGTTTATTAATTCTGCTCAAATAGAATTGTAAACTCGCACTCTGTTTAAATTCAATAAAGAATTTAGTTCCCCAATTTCAATTAAGTACTAACTAGTTCCAACACTGGTATCAGAGCAACAAAAATCCAGGAGAAATTAATGGTATTTACGCGCAATATGGAAGCATGCAGTATGGAAGCACGTATGGAAGTTTTGGAACGAGGGTTTGAAAGGTTGTTGGCTTTGCGTGAGACATGGGAAAAAAATATGGAACAAGAGAGGGTGGAGCGGTTGGAAACCAGGCGCCAATTGAATGCCTTGGCTGATGCTGTCAGGCTAATTCACGCGAGACAGGAAGATGATTCCATCGATGGGAGTCAGGTTGTGTTGTATGGAGAGAGGCCAGAAAATTCCCTAGACTCGCGAAACAGGGTCGAAAGATGGAGGAAATTAGAAATACCCGTCTTTGATGGTGAAGATGCGTATGGATGGACGACTAGGGTGGAGATATACTTTGATCTGAAAGGAATGTTTGGGGCAGAGAAGTTGCAAGCGGTAATGGTGGCTATGGAGGGAAAGGCTTTGACATGGTATCAATGGTGGGAATTTTCTACTCAACATCCTACTTGGGACTATTTTCGTGCTGCTGTGATTAAGCGTTTCCAACCATCTATGGTTGAAAGCCCTTTTGAATTGTTACTAAGTTTCAAACAAACAGGGTCAGTAGAAGAGTATCGAGAAAAGTTTGAATTGTATGCAAGCCCACTCAAATGTGCAGAACCCGCATATTTGAAAGGAATCTTTTTGAATGGACTTAAGGGAGTGATAAGACCAGAATTAAAATTACATCCAGTGGAGACTTTTGCATAATTGATGGACTTTGCTCAAAGAGTTGATGAGAAGAACAATTTAGTCACCAAGGGTAGCAATTCTGCGAATTCTGGGGGTAAACCAATGAGAACTTACAATAATACTAGAACGGTGATATGGGAACCCAGGGTAAAGCAACAAACACAAACTACAATGTCCAGAGTTGGAAGTTCTCCAGGGGAAGGAAGTGTTGCAAAGCCTCTTGGAACTTTTAGAGGCAGAGGATTCAGAAGGTTAACCGAGGCTGAAATGCAAGAGAAATCACGGAAGGGATTATGTTTTCGCTGCGATGAGAGGTTTAGTCCAGACCATGTGTGTTTTAACAAACAGTTGCACGTGCTGGTTTTGGGTGAGGAAGATGAGAAATGTGAATTGCAGGAACTGAATCTAGTGGAAGTGGAGGGAGAATTGAAAGACCTCAAATTATCTATGTGTAGCATTGTTGGTCTCACTTCAAAGAAAACCATTAAGTTATGGGGAAGGATTGGTGAGGAACATGTTATGGTCCTTGTAGATTGTGGAGCTTCACATAATTTCATTTCAGCCACTTTTGTGAAGGAACATAATTTGCAAATGTTTGCAACCTCCATATACACGGTGGAAGTAGAAGATGGGAGAAAACTTGATTGTGGAGGAGTGTGTCCTCAATTAGAATTGGTGATGCAAGGACTCAAAGTGCAACAAGATTTTTATGTATTTGATCTTGGAGGAGTGGATATAGTGTTGGGGATGGAATGGTTGGCTAGTCTGGGAGAAATTAGAGCCAATTTCCGTGAGTTGACACTTAGAATTCCTAGTGGAAATGGTTATCATACTTTGAAAGGGGACCCTGATTTAACTAGAGCTGTAGCATCTCTAAAGTCCCTTTTGAAAGCGTTAAATGATCAAGGCCAAGGATTCTTAGTGGAATACCATCAACTACAAGCCGAAACTGCAGTTACAGATGAAAATCCAAAATGGACAGCAGCTATTTTAGAAGAATATGGTGATGTTTTTCAAGAACCTCAAGGGTTACCCCCTACTAGAAGGCAAGACCATGCTATTATCTTGAAGGAAGGTGCCAATATTCCCAATATACGGCCTTATAGGTACCCTCACTATCAGAAAAATGAAATAGAAAGATTAATAGATGATATGTTGAATTCTGGTATAATTAGACCAAGTGTTAGCCCTTATTCTAGCCCAATCATTTTAGTGAAAAAAAAAAGATGGTGGGTGGCGCTTTTGTGTAGATTACAGGGCTTTGAATAAGATAACCATACTAGATAAGTTCCCTATTCCTATTATTGATGAGCTGCTTGATGAATTGGGAGGCGCATCGATCTTTTCAAAATTGGACCTAAAATCGGGGTATCATCAAATTAGGATGCGGGAAACAGATATTCCAAAAACATCTTTTAGAACTCATGAAGGGCATTATGAGTTTATTGTCATGCCTTTTGGACGTACGAATGCCTCTTCAAGTTTTCAATCCCTTATGAATGAAGTGTTAAGGCCGTACTTGAGAAAGTTTGTGTTGGTTTTCTTCGATGACATCTTGGTTTACAGTACAGATGAACAAGCGCACCAAAGGCATTTAAGGGCTGTCCTAGCTTTGTTGAAAGAACATCAATTATTTGCCAACAAGAAAAAATGCACTTTTGGGCAGACTCAATTAGAGTATTTTGGTCATATCATCTCAGCAGGTGGAGTTGCAACAGATCCAAAAAAGATTGAAGCTATGTTAGATTTGCCAATACCCAAGGACATCAAGGCCTTAAGAGGATTTTTGGGGCTGATAGGGTATTATCGAAGATTTGTTAGAGATTATGGAAAGATTGCTAGGCCCTTGATCCAACTTTTGAAGAAAGACAACTTCCAATGGAATAGTGAAGCTCAAGCTGCCTTGGAACAACTCAAGAGATTGGTGGCAGCATTGCCAACACTCACTGTTCCAGATTTCTCTAAAACTTTTACCATAGAAACTGATGCATCTAACAAGGGCTTGGGTGCAGTTTTATTGCAGGAAGGGAGACCAGTGGCTTTTCTTAGCCAAAAATTATCAGACAGAGCACAATCTAAGTCAGTTTATGAAATAGAGTTGTTGGCTATTGTGATGGCTGTTCAAAAGTGGCGACATTACCTGCTATGAAGGCCTTTCATCATCATCACCGATTAGAAAAGCCTAAATTTTTTAATAGAACAACGAGTATTGGGTGAAGAATATTTCAAGTGGACAGCAAAACTCATGGGACTAGACTTTGAAATCCATTATAGGCCTGTAAAAGAAAATGGTGTGGCTGATGCACTTTCTAGAAAGATGACATTTGCAGCTTTGTCTTCAGTTCACTTTGAAGAGGTGGAAGATTGGGAGTTCGAAACTTATCGATATTCTAAGTTACAAAATTTGATACATGATCTAATCCAAGATCCTAATGCTCATCCAGGTTATACATTTCAAAATAAAAAATTGTTCTATAAGGGGAGATTGGTGCTACCAAAAGGATCTTCAAGGATTCCTATTTTGCTACAAGAATTTCACAACTCAGCAGTGGGGGGACACTCTGGTTTTTTTAGAACCTATAAAAGAATTTTTGAGGTTGTGTATTGGAAGGGCATGAGAAAAGATATCCAGCAGCATATGGCCAGTTGTGAGGTGTGTCAAATGAACAAATATCAAGCTTTGTCTCTTGCAGGCCTTCTTCAACCACTACCTATACCCAATCAGGTTTGGGCTGATATATCTATGGATTTCATTGAAGGATTACCTAAGGTTCAAGGTAAAAATGTCATTCTCGTAGTGGTGGACAGATTGACTAAATATGCTCAGAATTAGATGAAAAAGTACGTTGATCAGTCTAGACGTCCTATTTCACTAGGGGTTGGAGAATTGGTTTATTTGAAATTACAGCCCTACAGATTGCGGTCTTTGGCTAAGAAGAGAAATGAAAAATTAAGTCCACGTTTTTTTGGACCATATCAGATTTCAAAACAGATTGGAGCAGTTGCATTTGAGTTAGCTCTTCCACCAGAGAGTAACATAGATCCAGTGTTTCATGTTTCCCTACTTAAGAAAGCCATCTCTTCTTCAGCTACCCCTCAACCTTTGCCACCTATGCTGTCAGAGGAACTAGAATTGCAAGTTACTCCAGCTGCTGTACAAGATGTCCGCAATGCTCCCACTGGAATAGCAGAAGTCTTGATTCAGTGGAATGACCTACCAAATTTTGAAGCAACATGGGAACCTGTTGAGACTATTATGGAGCAATTCCCTTCTTTTCACCTTGAGGACAAGGTGACTCTTTTGGGAGGGAGTATTGTTAGGCCTCTTATAACTAAATGTTATAAGAGGAGGGTCAAGAGTTAGAATTTTAAATGGAAACTGAGTTTATAATGCAGTTATTTTTTATTTAGGCAGCTAATGTCAATTTAAGTTGTAAATCAGGCAGTAACTACTGCTCTACAAAGGTTATGGAGTAAATAAAAGTAGAAAATTAGAGAGAGGAGGGCAGGAAATTTCTGAGTGGTTATTGGAAAGGGAGAGACCAAGCTCTCAAATTCTTGGAGTGGATACTCTTGTAATCGTTTATCAATTCTGCCCAAACAGAATTGTAAACTCGCATTCTGTTTAAATTCAATAAATAATTTAGTTCCCCAATTTCAATTAAGTATTAACTAGTTCCAACTCCCTCACTCAACTAGGGTGGTCGTTGAAATAACCTATTATGTCATTGAAATCACCTATTATGTCACGTATCTATCCAATATTTTGTTGCCATGATCCTATCGAAGCAATCCTCCATTGCCCTACTAGAACATTTGCTACATGACGAAGTGAATGGATAACCTTTCTAAGTAAATGTCAACAAGACCGGTTGATTGGAAATTTTCTTGAAAATCCCTCACTCAATTAGGGTGGTCAAATCTTCTCCATTTGTCATCTACACTCAAAATGTCGTTGAAATCACCTAATATCTCACGTATCTATCCAAAATTTTGTAGCCATGATCCTATCTAAGCGATCCTCCATTGCCCTACTAGAACATTTGCTACGTGACGAAGTGAATGGATAACCTTTCTATGTAAATGTCAACAAGACCAGTTGAGTGGACAGTTTCTCAAAAATCCCTCACTCAAATAGGGTGGTCACATCTTCTGCATTTTTCATCTACATTCAGAATGTCGTTGAAATCACCTATTATACACCACAATAGAGTAGACATACTAGCAAAACGCTTCAATAAAAGCCCAAGAATCTCTACGTCAGGCTCTATTTGGGATACCATAAAAGCAAATCAACCTTCATTTCCTGCTTACATCCTCATCAACCTCCTTGAAAATGTGATTTTGAGATAAATTTAAAATAGAAGCGAAAATATCTTACCACCATAATACTGTTATTCCCCTCCATGTATTTCTCTATCAAAGACAAGACAAAAATCAAACTCCAAAGTCCTTCTAACCTCCTCAACTTTTGTGGCATGAACTAACCTTGCAAACACAAATATAAGCTCTTGTTAATTTGTAACTCTGGACTAGTATCTTTAAACTAGGAATGTTACCTAGTCCCGACAGTGCCAACTAAGGATCCTTATTGTTCGTGACAAGCTTGTTGTTGCATTGTTCACTAGAAAAGGAAAGAATAAAGCTCTCACAAAGAGGAGAGAGTGAAAAAAAGCTAACACCATAAAAATACACTCAATTTGTAGCTAACTTTAAAAAAATTGTGGTCGAGAAAAACTCTCACAAATTAGATACTGAAAAGCCCTCACAAACTAAAAATTAAATTGACTGTTATTAATGGCCACCAAAAATTGTCAAAAATTATTTGAATTTATGGCGGCCAATATTCTTACAAAGGACTTGATTGATTTAAAACATCAGCAGAATTTTGTAGCGGTATATATCCTCACAAAATCATAACGTAAAAGTATTGTGAGGGTTTAGGCCGCCACAAAGGCAACCTTTTATGAGGATCTAGACTGCCACAAATGCAATAGAGTCGTTGTCATTTTGTGGGCACCACAAATGCCCTCTTATATTCTATATATATAACTTTTGAGTTTCTTCCTTCTTTCTAAATTTTTTTCTCTACTTTCTATTTACAAATATTTATTATCAACCTTTATTTCCAACTTTTCTCTCTTGAGTTTCGGTATAAGTCGTTATTTTATATTTTGTTTTCTAATGTTATTTTTTAATTTGAAGTTATTTATTTAATCAATATTGTTTAATTTTCATTTTGACAATAGTGTGACTGGATTGGTTGCGAAGAGTTGTTTATTTGTTTGTAAACTTCAAATTAAACACTACCCTACATCAAGTTAGTATGAAATGCATTTTAAATATAGATTAGTAATTTATATAATTATTATTAAAAAAAATGTCATATGATTATAAATTATTTTTGAGCATTAATATTTTATTTTAAAATATATTATTTTTAAAATTAGGTATAATATTATTTTTAAATTTTTATGTTAGTAAGATTAGTTAAAAAAAATGCTAGTAAAATATTTAAATTGTAAAATTTTTACTCAAATTAAAATGTAGATATTTTTTAATTATTGATGAAATTTTACTTAAAATGTAGTTATTTTTTTTATTATAGTTATTTTTGCTATTATGATTTATTATGTTAATAAAATAAAATTTTGTTATGAAATTGTAATATTTTTAGCAACAAAATAATACGTAAGAAAAAAAGAAGTAAATACATGATATTGATCTAATCATCAAATATGTAATATTATAATATAAAAAGTTCATCC
>JBBPBS010000968.1:3713266-3781647 GCA_037974835.1 Cicer judaicum | reverse complement strand
ATAGTCTCTACTATGATTTATCATATTGTTTGTAAATATTTTCTTAATTGACATATAAAATATGTTGTAATTTATAGATGTTAATAACAAAATAATGCTTTTAAAATATAAAATATTTTATATAAAAAATGTTGATCTAATTAATGTGAGTTTTTTATTTAAATATTCTAATTTTTTTTACTACTGAATTTCCCTAGTTTGAATATTTTTTATGCGAATGCCCTATTTAAATATCCTAACTAGATTTTTTTTTCATTTTAATATTTGTTATTAATTATTTAATAAATGAAATATAATTAAATTTAAAAAAAATACTAATAATAAATTAAAATAAATTATAAATTAATTTTATATTATTATTATTATTATAATAAATGATTATTATAATTATGGTTAAAAATGATTATAATAAAATGATTAAATTAAAATAATTAATTTAAAATGATTAAATTATATTAAAAATTTCAAAGACAATACATTAAAATTGAAGAAAAAAATACATCAAATTTGAATAGATGTGTCAGCAGTGTTTGAACAATGTTTTCTAGTATGACCAAAGACATGACATAATCTGCAATCTGCATTTTTTGGTACTTTTTATGTAGTGTCAATTTTTGTTCTAATGTGTTTGCTCTTGGGCGACCTTTCTTAACTCTCTGCATTAGTGGATTGTGACACACCTTCATATTGTGGCCAATAATATCCTTCGTTTGGTATGGGTTGGAACAGTTCATCGTAGACTTTTTGTACCGTTTCCACCTTGTACACATCAGGTATAAGGCTCCAATAATATATTTTATGCTAGAATATGCTACTATCACATGTGTACAAGACATATGTTTAGCTTGATATTTCCTACAATCGCACCACTTGTTAGGAAAGTTTACACTGAAATAATCAATTGGTCGCCCTTCTCTTGGAACTACTGTCTCATGGACCATGAAAGTATGGTTGCTCCGATCAAAATTATCGATTCTATGACTATTGGATTTACTTATTTCCAACTTCATAAAATTTATGTAACTTTCTGTATATACCTGACCAGAAGCTAAAATTGATGTGTGTTGTTTTCCTATTGTTGAAAATAGTGTACTTGTTTTAAAATAAGTTGATTGGACCAAAGTAGAGATGGGAAAGTTACGCGGTCCTTTTAATACTGAGTTGATTAACTCCACAAGATTGGTTGTCATCTAACCCCAACGACTAGCTCAATCAAATGCTTGAATCCAATCTTGTCAAACCATTTCAAAGCCTCCGAGTTTACTATGCCGATTTATCTGTAATAGTATCGATATGTAGACTCATTGATCGAGTAACCTGTGTTGAAATAGTAGACAATGCATTATTACACTAATTATATAAATTAAGAAATAAATTATTAAAAATTACACTAATTATAAAAATTAAGAATGAAACTATTACCCATAGAAATAACCTTTTTTTTCAAAGCATTGTCCTTAAATTCCCTTGCAAATATTTGTGAAATATGTTGGACGTAGAACATATGCTTTGACAGAGGATCTTGCCACCAATTATTCAAATTGTTATAAGAAATCTTAATGGATTCATGTCTATCTAAAATCAAACAAATATTGGCTTGTGGAGTGACGTATTTCCTCAAATTTCTCAAAAAGAAACTTCAACCCTCTTTTGTCTCTCCTTCCACAATAGCATAAACAATAGGAATTACATTGTCGTTCTCATCTTGTGCAAATGCTACCAATAGAGTTCACTTGTATTTGTCGTACAACCAAATCTCATTGCTTTGTACTATTGGTTTGCATAACTTAAACGCAGATATGCACAGAATGAAAGCCCAAAATAGTCTATATAAAATCTTTATTCCACCTATCAAACTATTCTCAAGAAAAATTGGGATGGTTTCCATTTCAATTTTGGTTCTTGGAGTAAACGTTTGCAAAGCCAACAACCATTGTGGAAGTTGATTATTAGACTCTTCCCAATTGCCATAAATTTGTTTGATCGCTTTATTTTTCCCATTCAGACCTTTCTATAACTAATTGTGTTATAATGACCTTCACTTTGATTGAAGGAATCACTTTCACAACTTACATTATGCTTGTACATATCATGTTAGAATTGAGCTTTGTATGATCTTGTGACAATGCAGAATTTGTCCATTTATGATACACATGCAATTTACAGATCACCCACAATTCACTCTTTTTGTGTTTTGAAGCTATCTAAACAATTTGGACTTGAACAATAAATACTATACCTTTCTAAATCTGATTTGTGTACCATAAAATTCATGATTGTTTTAAATGGTAACATTTGATTGCATGTACACATTTATCTTTGTTTTGAAACTTTGTTCCAACTACAAGAGTTCCATCTACTGTCGACAGTTCACTTGATCAAATTCACTTGATTTCTCTTGAGTATCTAAATTGATGCTCTTCAGGTGAGATGGTGGATCAAAATCAGGTAGGATAGGTTGATCTTCTGCTTCCATATCTTTGTCAACATCAATGTCATCGTCAGAACTACTAGATGATTCATCAAAGTGTGTTTCATCCTTTTCACTATAATCATTTAATTCTTCCTCGTTGATATTATGTAAGACCCTAAGGGGAAGATCGCATTATGGACTTGTTGGAGAAGATTGATGATGGAGTTGAAAACTTTCCGAATGAGTTTGTTCTAATTGGGTAGAGTATGGTTCATAGTGTTATCATGGTTTATAGTGTTGTGATGGACCAGACTCAAAGGTAACATATAGCTCGAGGGTGCCGAGTTGTGACCACTATGTATAAACATTAAACATCAACTCAACATCTTCGTCGTTGTAAATCCTCACTAGTTCAAACCTTGTTGTATTTTCACCAAAGAACACAATGTGTCAATAAAACTATATCAGTTATCATGACGCTGTTGTTGAGCTGTAACTTTTTTCTAATGACATTCTTTTGATGAACAAGGTTGCTTCCTGGATGTACTTTGAACACCTTTTATAGTCACTTGTGAATGTTTTACCTTTAACTCCATGGACAATTGAACCACTGTAATAAACAATACAAATTATTATTGAGCAGCCAAGATTAAGTGATTGATTAAGTATGAAATGGTAGAAGGTATGGTGAGATAGAAGGTATGGTGAGATAGTGTAAGTTTTTTTTCTATTTATAGAAGGTATAAGGTGTTTGAAATATTGAATAAAATAATTTAATTGGTTGAAAACAAATCACGAGGATTGGTTTTGGATCATCCATATCCGTTGATAACTTTTATTCAACAGACGAGATTGAATATTGAATAGAACAATTTCATTGGTTGAAAACAAATCACAAGGATTGGCCTTGCATTGATCATCTACATATGTTGATAACTTTTATTCAACGAACGATATTAAATATTGAATAGAACAATTTCATTGGTTGAAAACAAATCACAAGGATTGACCTTGCATTGATCATCTACATATGTTGATAACTTTTATTCAACAGATGAGATTAAATATTGAATAGAATAATTTCATTGGTTGAAAATAAATCACAAGGATTGGTCTTGCATTAAACATCTGCATTCGTTGATAACTTGTATTCTACGAACGAGATTGAATATTGAATATAATAATTTCATTGATTGAAAACAAATCACAAGGACTGCCTTGCATTGATCATCTACATCCGCTGATAACTTTTATTCAACGGACGAGATTAAATAATCATGGCCTTGCACTAATCCTGGCCTCGGGGAGCGACCTCCTGAAGAGATCGTGGTCTGGGGAAGCGACCCCCTAAACACATCTGAAACTGGATAATGTCGTTGCATGAGAAAGCGACCTATAAATACATCAGATCTATTTCATACATCTGAAACTTTTAATCACAACTTCTTCACTTTTCTTCATCAGATCTATTTCATACATTTAAAGTTATCAAAATTTCATATTTTTATCATAGAACTATCTACAAATAACAGAGCTGAAATCAAATACATTAAACTATTTGTAAGTATTTAAATTTTTTATTTTATTTATAATTTTTTTAGTCTCATTAATTATTTTATTTTATTTATAATTTTTTAATTCTTAGTTTCATTAATTATTTTATGTTATTTATAATTATTTTGTTCTCATTTTTAATTTTATTTTATTAATAATTTTTTTAGTCTCATTAATTATTTTATTTATAATTTTTTTATTCTCTTTTTTTTATTTATAATTTTTTAGTCTCATTATTTATTTATAATTTTTTTTGTCTCATTAATTATTTTATTTTATTTATATTTTTTTATTCTCATTATTTATAATTTTTTTATTCTCATTATTTATTTTATTTTTGTTATATGTTATTAATTTCAGTCACCCTTAAAGGATAAAATGAAATGTCAAGATAATGTCAACAACAACAAAAAATGAAGTCATACTACCCTATTTGCAAGTGGTTGACTTCGGTGAAGTGATCAAACTCGAAAATTTTAAAATAGATATCGGTCTGATTAGTGCTATGGTTGAAAGATGGAGACCTGAAACTCACACGTTTCATTTTTCAATAGATGAGTGCATAATATTTGGAAGATGTATATTACATTTTAGGATTAAATATTTTTGGTTTATCTATTAGCGGTTCAAATTTTGTACATGTTAAAGAAGTTTGTCAAGATTACTTAGGAGTTATCCCACTTGAGGGAGCAATAATAGGTAATTCTATTAAATTAAAGTGGCTCAAGGATACGTTTGACGATGTTGGTGAAGATGCATTTGTATTAAAAAAATAAGCATCGTGTCGAGAATATATCCTGCGTATAATCGGAGGGTTATTGATGCCTAACAAATCCAAAAACCGTTTACATTTAAAATATCTTTCACTATTAGGAGGTTTAAATGAAGCACCCCCAATATAGTTGGGGTTCAACAGATTTAGCTACACTTTATAGAGAACTATGTCTTGCAACGAAACCCGGTGTAATATATGTAGGAGAATGTGCATTGTTGTTGCAAAATTGAGCATGGTATCGTTTGTGTTGTGTCACTCCAGAATCTCTCAAACCATGAATGTTTCCACTTGCACAAGGTAACTATATTATTTTATTTTTATTTTTCTTTCTTTTTTTATATATTTTTTCTTTTCTTAAAGCCTATTGCTTACCATATTACTAATTTTATTATATTTTTTATTTTTGTTATATTTGACAAGTTTAATTCTAGAGGTCTAAATTTTGTTAAAGTTCATCATAACGACGTATAAGGATACCGAAAAAAAAAATAGATCACATGATGGTTGAAGAAGTAATATACTCATTCACATTTATTTGAACTTTTTAAATATTTTATTTTTAATACTTGTTATCATTACTTTAGCTTATTTTTTACATATCAGTTTTATTGGAGACTTTATCTCGGGTTCCATCATGAAGTTTCCGAAGAAGAGAGGGTCACTTGGACTGCATGTACTTATCTACTCTGTTATCATATTGTTGAAAAATATCATATACATAGAGTCACACTTGAGTACAATTTCCATCAACAAATACCCAACCACTAGAGGACATGAAAATGTATCATGAGCTCGGCATGAGGCGTGAGATTGATGATAATTGGAGCTGAGTTTGGAGGAAAGAAATTAAACATTGGCAACGAGCGCTAGAATTACGTGTTGCAAGGTACCATTATACAAGGTGTTTATGTCATAGCACATAATATATAATTTGGTTTAGACAACACACCAAATTATTTATATTTGTAGAACAATATCTCTGTGATCCTCGTTTACAACTACCATCATATCCTAATGTGCAGTCGACCTCCCAATCAACTCCACAACCACAAAACACAACAGGACTGTCTTTATCATCATGTCACCTACACGTCCCTATTGAAGTTTCATGTTATGATCCACCACCGACACACTATTACGTTTCGTCGGTGCCAAAAATACCAACCCCCAATCATCTGACAAAACGTGGGCTTTTCTATAATTTGTTTAGAACTCAGTGCACAACTCATGTATCGACTTATGTTGTGTTTGATTCGATGTATAATTCTCAGTCTCAAAATTTTATAGACGCAGGTGGTAGTTGTTCTAATCCACCTACAACTTACTTTGAGGAAATAATCAAAATCAGGATGAATCGGAATAACCTCAACTCGTTCAGAGAGCTAGACAAGTTCGACGACATCTTAGATGTGGTACTAGAGGTCATTTAGGTGTACATCATTGATATAAATTTGATGTTTTTTCTCTCAAATGTGATGTATTTTTATCGTTAATTTAAAGTAATTTGTTTAATTTTCATGTTATTAATATAAATTTCTTTTTATTTAATTATTATTATTATTTGTTTAAGTTTTGATGTATTTTTTTTTGTTTTAATGTATTTTATTTGAAATTTATAATATAATTTAATTATTTTAATTATAATCATTTTTAACTATAATAATTATTTATTATTATAATAATAATAATAATTAAAATATAAGATTAATTTATAATTTATTAAAGTATTTTATTTTAATTTAATTTATTATTAGTATTTTTATTTTTTAAATAATTTAATTAATTTTAATTTATTAAATAATTAAGAACAAATTTTAAAGTGAAAAGAAAAAAAAGGTCTAGTTTGAGGTCGTTCTCCGAGGAAGCGACCTTCTGTAAACATTGAGAAAATTTTCTTTCACGTGGCTGCTTTCTGGGGAAGCGACTTCCTATTTGGTTAAAAAAGTTGGACATTCGCATAAATTTTTTTGTAATTTTTTTTTAAATTAAGGCAATTCAATAATAAAAAAAATTAGGATATTTAAATAAAAATACTCAATTAATTACGTGTTAAATTTAATTTTTTTTTAAAATATATATATCTTAAACAATACTAATAAGGTTGAAGAATTTCTAAATTAAAAATAAAAAAAATTGTCTAAGATGAAGGGGGATGAGATATATATTCGAACACTATTTTCTATTTTTATTTTTAATTTGTATAAATATGTTATATATTATAATTTAATTATGGTATTGTATTTTTGATTTGTATGATATAATTTATTAATTTTGGAATATTTTATTTTATTTCGTAGTAGTAATTTAACTTATAATAAAACTATATTTTTGTTTTATTATATAATATTTTATTTAAATTTAGATTTTTTATTAATATTAATTTTTATATATAATACATTTTGGCAGTCTAAATTGTCGCAAACCAAGTTATGTTTTTCTTTGTTTTTGGAGATTTTTTACTGTCACATGAAAGATTCTTTTTTAGTACAAACTCTCATAAAAGCATAGAAAACCACCACAATCTCATGAATTGCTGCCAACAATAGAAAACAAAAAAGACACAATTGCGATAAGTTATAGTGACGACAAAGAGAGATGATGGAACGACACAGGGGGTGCAACTAAGACATTTGAAAGATGTCTTCCTCTTGTTGGTTCGAAGGCAAGGCGGCAGCGGCAATCCCCATAGTTGTAATGTTGAGTACCCACGTTTGATCTAGGGATAACAAACACAAGAAGAAATTCTTTATAATCCTTAATAGAGGATACAAGGGTCGTCTATGGCGGCAAAGACCACAATTGTTGTACTAAAATTGTTGGAAAAATGGCTACATTGTTTAGTATATTGAGGGAGTAAGTTGATAATTGTCACATGAGAATTTGACACCGTATATACACATGGTATAACACATTAGTGTGCACGCATACCGAAGACATAGAAATACAATTCAAATAAAAAGAAACAGTTAATATAAAACTCAAATATGAATTTAAATATTGTCTTGGCGCTCAAATTATGTGTCTGAATATTTTTATATTTAAATATTTCTTTTATTTTTTTAAAATCAGGTAATTGTCAATTGAAAGGAATTTTATGAACTATATCTGAAGAGAAATGATACTAGTACACTAATAAAATCTTAATGTTTGACAATTTTGCTACCAACATCTCCTATTTTACTATTTACACTTCTCAAATTTTTTAAAACCCAAAATTCTCAAATTGTCCTTCCATTTATTTCAATCTTCTTCCTCTTCATTCTATCTTCATCATCTTGATTCTACATCTTCTTCATTTTCTTCAATCATCATCAACCATTTTCAACATTTTCATCAACCATCTTTATCAATCATCATCAACCATCATCAATCATCTTCAACATCTTCATCAATCATCATCAACCATCTTCATCAAGTGAGCATCATTCATCATCAATCAATCATCACTGTTGTGAATTAAGTAAGCATAAATCTTTGTTTTGTTTTACATTATTGTAGTTGTTTATGTTTATGATTACAAATGTATTGCCTGGTAACTTAAAATCAACTTTCTATTTTGACAATGATGAAAATATTGGCTACCCTAAACCCAGAAACGTATGTGAACGTATGCAAACTTATTTTCAAAAACCAAGAAATGTACGTGAACACGTGAAACAATTTTCAAAAACTCAGTAACGTACGTGAAATCAGTTCACGAATCATATTCATGAAATGAGATCACATAGGGTGTACATGGTCTGAGTTTATGTAAGACATAGTGATATCATATACGTGAACTGAATTTACGTATACCATACGTGAACTGAATTTATGTATACCATACGGGAACTCATTTCACGAACATGGTTCATGAACTCAGTTCACGTACGTTTTTGAGTTTGAAAATGGATTTATGTACATGAACTGAGTTCATGTAATTGTTTTACAACGAGTTTATGTACGTGAACTTAATTCACGTAGGCTTTGTTGTTTTGATTTTTATTATGATTTTTATTTTGCAGATATGGTGCGCACTATGTTTATTGATAGAGATGGTCGTGTTATACTTAATGATGGTACTTCCAATGTGGAGGGTCGTCGTATTAGGCCAACTGCTTCTACACGAGCACAACAATGAAGACTACAACGACAATAGGAAGAAACCCAACCAAAAGCCCAATTCGAAGCCCAACCAAAACTTCAATTAGATGACATAGATGAACCTCCACAAGATGATGGATATTCTAGTGGTTCGATTGATAGTTTTGTCATTAGGACATTCAGCGATCATGTGGCGACCCAACTTTGGGAAGGCGTGGTAATTTTCTCAATCAAATTAAATAATTTTTTTTAACTTATATTTTTTCACTAAATTAATTTCAAGATCGTGGGGAACTAAGAGTGTTTAGCAACGATAAAAAATTAAAAGAAGTTGTTATTGAACACGAAGATGTTGAACAACTAGTTAAAAGCTCAGGACTATATTCTTTGCTAAAAAGTCGCTACAAAATAATCGACAAATGGATTATTTCTACATTAGTAGAGAGGTGGTATCGTGACACCAATAAATTTCATCTTCCAATTCGGGAGATAACAATTATTTTGGATGATGTGTCCACTCTACTGCATATCCCCATCAACGGTGTTTTTCTTAGTGTTAATGTATTTAACAAGGATGACGATGCAAATATATTGGCAAAGCTTCTTGGAGTTAGTCATGTTGTTGCTTATGCTGAATTTAATGTCACACGAATAGCTACAGTTTGGTATAGTTGGTTACTTGAGGTATACCATCAGCACTGTCATGACCAACATTCGCAAATGGTTGTGAGTATGTTTCTTTTGTTTTTGGTTGGTTGCACACTATTCAGCGGTAAGAGTGCCTACGCAGTTAGCGTTGTCTATCTTGACTGCTTCTGATACCTTAATTCTTACGGGGGATATACATGGGGTGCAACTGCTCTTACTTACCTATATGACAATCTTCGAGGAGCCAACACACATAAGACCATAACTATTTCAAGGCATCTGACACTTTTATATGTAAATTGTATGGTTGTTTATTGTGTTTATATTTTATATTAATAATGATTCTAAATTAATGATATGTTATTATAAATGTGTAGACATGAGTCTATGAGCATTTTTCTACATTTTGTAGAGATTGTTGTAGACTTTCTCATGATTATGGTGAAGACTGTCCTAGAGCACTTATATGGAAGCCAAAAAGGGATAGGGGTTTGGTTCTTCCATTTAGGAAAGCTCTTGACAAGATTGACATTGATGAGGTTTGTTGGACACCATATCAAGAGCATTGAGTGAAGTGACATTTTGAAGAAGTTTCTTTATTTCGAGGGTGGATATGTTGGGGTTCGAAGATGTATAATCATCTACTAGATCGAGTATTGTGTCAAAACAGTCATGTCAAAACCATTCCTGGCTCACTATTAAAGGTAGTGGGTTAGACGACCACACCAGATAAAATGGACATTATGTTTATGCAATACGTTGTGCATGTATTGGATGCTAGCGTAGTTGTGCAGGGACATGTAGTCTGCTCCAATGATTACATAGACTGGTTTCACATAATTTCTCATCCATACATCATTCGTAGAGAATCAATCCATAAAGAACCTGTCACTCATGCAACTGATGCAGAACCTATTGATCATACAATTGATGTCTCTCATGCAGCCGATGCTGCCTATGAAGCAGTTGTCGTAACAGTATATTAATTAGTCATATTTTATTTTTACTATTGACATTTAATTTATTTTAACTAGTCATATGTATTTTATGTTTTATTGCAGCGTCAGGAAATACAAATTGCTGAAGAGTTTATTGGTCGGCAACTGATATTACCTGATGGCATGACACTCGTTAATGAGTTAATTTTGATGTTGCAAAGTCAAAAGGGTGGCGGTAGAGATTGGACTAACATAATACCATATTGTAGGAGACATAGACGGACTTAGGATCTATTTAGAATATTCTAGATGTGTCATATTTTGGTATATTTTGGATATGTAATATTTGGGAATTTTTTTGAATATAGTATATTTTGGTATATTTTGAATTTGTAATACTTTTGGTATATTTTGTGAATACTAATTTGACAATTTATAACATCGCAATATTTTAATTCAGACAATATATTCATCCAATATGTTTAGAATGTTAAGTTAAATATCACAATATGTTTACAATATATTCATCCAATTTACTTTTCAATTTACAACATATTCATATATACTGCATGGAAATATCTTCAACCAATGTTGCATGCGATTGTTGTAATTAAATTCTCACTGTTGTGCTTCTTCATTGCAATATTTTCTCCACAAATTACTTGTTGGTGGTATAGGAGAATTTAACTTTAAGTAAACATGTTTAAATCAATAATTTATTAAATATGACATTAACAATTGCACAATTAATAACACTTAAAATGACAATTCTAAGTGGATAAATTAAATAAACAATTAATACCTGCAGAAAATGGCAGTTCTTAACAAATGCAATAACTATCATACAATGATCTGACATAGATGTTGGTGGTAGACTTCTAAGTGGAAAAAATATTTGTGATTGGTTAAGTGATATTGCGACGAAAACCAAGTTAAATTTCGAAGCAATAACATATCTCACTTCTGGAAGTGTCATCCAATTATCCAAAGTTGCAACTTGTTCAACATACACACTATGTATAAGTTGTTGAACAAAATTTTGTCCACCATATAGTATCTCGTAATGAGATATGAACTCTTGAAGTTCTACCACACATTCTTGACGAATGAATGCCCAAGAGTTCTCACCCATTTCAAATAAAGCTGCAACTGCACAATATCCATAATTATCATCCTCACCGACATCAATCGATGAAAATTATGAATTTCAACCGACAACCAATCGATAAAAATAAGAACTCTTGGTTATTGAACCTTGTTGACTTATGGTCGAGGTGTGAGCTTTTTGACTAATGATTGAGGTTGTTGTACTTTATTAGATTTTATAGTACTATATGCATTTCTATCACTACATCGAACACTTGCATCCGCATACTTCCACTAAGATGGATCACGCTTGGTTGATTTATCTCTTTTTGATACTATATTGACGTTAGTAATTTTTTGGCCAATTCGTGGTTATGGACACTACATATTATATACAGATACCATCCATCACCAACACTTGATGGTATTCCTCTCAATCTAAATGGATATTCATATTTTTTACTCTAAGTACTTTTCGTAGGTTTATGATTCTTGCCAGGTCTATATTTATCGCTTCTTTAACAACCAAAAAATTAATTTTGTCTTGATTCTTGGTCGTGTTGTCGTAGTTTCAGATCTAAAATGACAACGAAAATTCCATTTTCCTTTATAACATTTCTAGCCCATTTCGATAAATCATCTCACGTATCAAACATCATGCTGGTGCTAAACACATAAGCCAAATAAACCATAACAGGTTCACCTTTGTTGTTCATAGCGTCTTCAATTTCAGGTTCAACACCATCATTTATTGCATCAAAAAATTATCATACATTTTGTCGAAACCACTTTTCAAACCATCGTCCATATCCTCAAAATCAAGTTCCAAACCTTCATACATTTCGTCACTGTTGTCTCCCCCTTAGTCTATTTATCTACATCCAGAAAAGAACACAAAAATTTCAAGATTTTGTTAAACTAATATGTGAACTTAATTCACGTAAGTTCATGTAAACTGAGTTCACATACGTTTGCGTAAACTAAATTATAGTAAACGTACGTGAACTTAATTCACGTGATCTTAAACCACACATATTTAATTTTCAAACTTCATTGATTACGCAGTCTTAAACCACGTACATTTATGTGAATTAAGATTGCGTACATCCTGAGATTTTTAATTTTTTTTCAACATATGTGAATTCAGTTCACATAACATCACAAAGTTCATGAACTGAGTTCACGTACAATCCCCATATTTAGACAAAAAATTTGAACTCAAAAGAAGACCAACAAACATACCTTTTTAGGTCAGTTTAAGCACAATGTGAAGAGGAAACTGATGGGGTGTAGGTTATAAGTGAGTGATGTGAGTTTTGAATGATTATTAGTAAGGGTTGGTAAGGTATGGTGATTGTGATATGTGAGTTATGAGATGTTAAGAATGGTGATGAATGGAGAAATGAAGTTAAAGAATATTATAAATATCAAATGGCATTTTAAATATTTGTTTTTTTTTTATAAAGAAAGAGGAGTGTGGGTAGTAATGTCAGCTGTGTGAGTAGCAATTTTGAATGTTTGATTCATTTCTTAAAAAAGGAACGCATTTTCTAAAATTTGATCGATTCATGTGAAAACTAATTTGATTTCTTATAAGAATGAATCAGTCACAAAAAAGGTGTATTGTTAGTATTCTTTACTTGTGAATTATAGTAGTTTTTCAGCTTTTTTTTTTCAGCTGCTAATTGTGGTTGTGCTTGATAATGGTAGAAACAAGAGCTTAAAATGTTTTCTGAACATCATTTAAATTTATTTTCTGAAAACTATTAACTAAACAAGAAATCAACCCCAAAACAATCATTTACCACTACACTTTTCATTACCCTAGTAAATATTTAAAAAATATGCAATATTAGGTCTTAATTTTGATTTTACCCTTCAAAGAACTTAATTTGTATCAGAGTAAACTAATTTGAATACAGTCTTGCCGTAGAAAATGCAAGGTAAATGGTAAAGTTATAGTTAAGAATGTCATATTCTTTTTCTGTTTTTCAATGAATTGTTCCAATCAATTCCTCCCAATCTTATTTTAATTTTAATTTTTTGTAATTGTTGCTTTAAAACCCCTACTAACCATACTTTTTATCTGTTAGTTCTAAAATAAATAAGAACAGGAACATTTTAACACCCGAATGCACATGAGTATACAATTCACATAAAAAATATTCTCCATTCCAGTTGTAAAAATGACATCACCCATACATTTGCCATAATAAAAGTGAAGTTACTGAAAACATTTTGTTCTGCTCCTGAAAAAAATAAAATGGAGCTTAGATTTTCTTTTCTTGCACCCCAATACCAAAAACACATTTTACCTTTCCAAGTTAATATGACACAATATTTAATCAGCATCTTTTAATAAAAAGATGGTAACTGAGCATGTACAAACTCAATAAGTATAGATAAATACATGATATCTAATTAAAACCATCAACCATATGGCTATTGTAAAGATATCTGAGAAAATAATTCCTCAAGCTGGTTCTCCTTTATCACCACACCATGTTTCTGGGCAAACACTGTATCTTTGACTGAACTGGATTTAATATCAGTAATAGCATCGGAACTGGATATGTTAAAGTATTCATCCAGGTTGTGCACTGTTCCATCTGCATAGCAAGGTATTTTCTATCAAAATAAGCAAATAATCACACAATTTGCTTAAATGCTTATACTTGTAGCAGTGCTAATTGTAACTGCTTGATCTTGCATATCTCTCTCCAATTTCACATCAATAACTTCTATATGTTTATGTCCACTCATAACTAAAAACTTCATAATATTTGAATGGAATTTAATACACTGATTAAGGAGCAGCTCAGACTGTAGTAACCAATAACATAATTCACAGCTATTATTTTTAATGAACTATGTTAGAAAACCTAGAAACTAAACCTTACTATAAATAACCTGAAAAAACTAATAGCTTAGAATTAATGAAATCATAGGAAACCCTCCTAAAATGAGGGATAATATTATTAAACTTTGATCATGGAAGTGTTTGGAAGTAACTTCTTCCATTCACATATATCTTTCTATCAGGATATATGGCATAATGAACTATTTATTCAAAGAAAACAAACTTGTATTAATAGATCATTATGTCATATATCGGTTGAAGGGATTTATGTGTGGAATTTTCTACACTCGAAACCATGGGGCTTTGGATTTCTATTTTTTAATGGCTTTCTAATTCACTTCAATGTTTGGAATGGCAAAACATATGCCTACAATTTTATGGTGGCAATATGTTTTTGGACCTGTTTTGAGTAAACATAAGCAGTGTTGTATCATGACAGCAACGGGGTTCAAGCAGCATGGTAGAAATGTATTAAAAAATTGGAGCTTGATTTTAGATTCTTCATGATGTATACTATTAATGAATCAGGGACTGTTTTTTCCTTTTATAGTCATGTAGCTTCAGGGTTATTTGGTAGCAATGCTGTCATAACATTGCTGTTACTGGTTGAAAAACACTCGTACTTGCATTGCACATCTTGTGCATAAGTAATATATTCTTTGCTTTTGCAAAACAAGTTTATTTTCTCCTATAATTACTCCAAGTCATTACCTTCAGCAACTATAGGTTTATGTGGAGGAGGTTCTTCAATCCAATGTCCATCTGAAACTTTCATGTGTCTTCTATCAGATGCAAAACAACGAAGGAAGATTGGAGCATGCACAATTCTGAATAATCTATTATCAAAAGAATCATTTCGTACTTATAAGAGGTTGATCCCATGATTAAAACAATTAGATACAAAAAGTTTTATAAATAAAAAATTTCAACAATGCACAATAAGAAGTATTGCAGTCTGCAACCACAACCACAGCCACAATATAAAGTGTTTAGAGGTCTATACAATATAATATTGCAACCACAATTGGGGCAACATCAGCCGCGTTTTCCCGCAATATCAAGGTTCAAACGTAACAGCAACTGCGATCATAACCACAATTTAGAACCATAGATTTGTGGACCTTGGATTCTTCTAAAGGATCCTCCTCAACAAAACCCAATCAGACATCCAGATTTCCCTCAATCACCAAATGTTTTGTTTGCATAAATGAGGAGCATAACAAGTTTGATGCAAATTCCTTTGCTGCAGATTCATAGAACTGAGATCACTCTTTTTCTTATATATATGTTATGCGCTATACTGCTATCTGCAGATCTAACTCAGACAGTAGGTTATTTGCAACATATCTAGTTTCCTTTGGCTCAATGTGAACATTTAATTAGTTAATGTTGTTCAGGCCACCCAAAATTTTCAAATATCGTAGATAAAAATACAAACATATGTTCGATTAGCATTTCAAAAACAGTTTTCTGTTTTAAAATAATAAAGAAAAATTGTGTTCATTGTTAACTTTTTAAAATAGAAAACTGATTTTGAAAAGTATAACAAAACTGGCTGAATGTTCAATTTTCATGAAGCTTTACATAATTTTAATTTTATTTCAACATTACTATTTTAGTCTTGTTCACAAATTCAAGTCGTAGATTCGATCTCTTGCAAATACAAGATAAGGCTACCTACAATAGATCAACAATGGGTTTGGCCCTTCCCTATGCCTATATAAATTAAATTAGGCTACTCTAAAGAATACAAATTAGGGGGGAAATAAGGATAAGATAGAGCATTACCTATTATAATCAGCAAAAAGTTGAAAAGAAGGGCGAATCGTTTCAGACACATATGAAGCTAGAGTTGACGGAAAAGGAAGAGTTGAATCTAAGTCCCAAACTAGTGGAGCATCACCTTCTTGATTTATCTGTAATGCCGCACGCACAAGAAGAGTAAAATCAGATGAACAACAAAATGCTTTCAAAGCCTAGTTAATTAGCTCCTAAGTGAGGTGTCAACTCAATGGTAACTAGTAAAAGTTTGACCTTGTAAAAAATGAAAATGAATGGAGTTCAAATCTCTTACGGGACAGTTATAAATTGATAGTCAATAGTGCAACTTTAATCAATAACAATTGTCCCTTCTTCAATTTTTCTTTATAAAAAGATAATGCCTCAACTCATTGAAAGGAAATGCATATTTGACAATACCTGGATGCAAATGACATGATAATCCCAGAGAATAACCCCATCTGCCCTCTTGCTAGCTTTTTGATTCCAAAGTGGGATCTACAAAAGTAGAGAGAAATACTTATACTAATTAAAAAAAATCAGATTTTATAAGTTAAAATGGAGAGCTCTTCAATTCAAATATACAGTGGCAGCGCAACAAAAGAAGTAAGCATGGAGTGGAGACTTAAACACATGTAATTAGTACTCTCTCATGATGTTTTAAAAACCAAACAGGATATCGAACTGACAAGACTTTCAGGACATGGTTCAACTTCTTTAAACCACTCAAACTAGGACAAAACCATGATAGACCCACTCAAATAACTCGACTGTAGGCAGTGCCAGTTCATGATTCCTATGGACACCGGACACGACACTGACACGTCCTCCTTGAAAATAATTTGGAAAAATGAATGAATTAAATGTAATGAAGGTTTCCGACTGTCGAAGTTGGACAGTGACACATGTCCGACACAGTGACACGCCTTAGATCAGAAGTCCACTGCTACAGTACAGAGAGCAAGATTCAACTTGTTGAACCGTCCTCATATATAAAAAGAAAATGCAAAAATGAAAGGTAAACGCTAATTATGTTCCACAGAGCAAAAAAATGTCAAATGTTTTTGCATATTCAACTTCCAGACCCAGAGAATTATTCTTTTTCCGACTAACATTTTTCCCATCATTCTTTTTTTTTTTTTTTTTGTTTAAGTGTAAGTAAGTGTATGCCATGAATCCCCTTGTATTTGAATTATAAAATTATCAAACACATTTTGTCTAAGATGAAGAAGACATAGTACTACGTACCTGTTTCTTTTCATTGGAAATAAAAGCAACAAAAAGATCAGATCCTTTTATTCCATCATTGCACAACTTCTTGCAAAGCAAATATACATTCTCCTCACTACGAATAATTAACGAAAAAAAAAAACCATAAAAACTCTATTATATATTGTTACACAAGAATTCAAAAGGTAAAAGAAATTAATCTAAAAGTA
The DNA here is from genome assembly GCA_037974835.1 of Cicer judaicum. Taxonomy (NCBI): domain Eukaryota; kingdom Viridiplantae; phylum Streptophyta; class Magnoliopsida; order Fabales; family Fabaceae; genus Cicer; species Cicer judaicum. The sequence continues at coordinate 3,764,072 of JBBPBS010000968.1, read as the reverse complement.
AGTGAAAAGTGAAATTTCCACAGCTCGTCAAAGGGATGAAAATTATAATTTAAAAAAAAAATTGATCGCCAAATTGACAGCAATACTTCATTAAAAAATATAAGCATGATATAGGAATATCAGTGCCGGTAAAATTTGACAATATAAAAATGTAACAAGAGAGAGAGACCAATAAAAAGGGGTGTGGTGGAAGTGAGAAACATCCATAGTTGAAGAAGTTGCCATGGATTCTTTCTCCATCTCGAAGCAGCAATTTTAATCAACACGCACAGGTGCTACTGCTGACTTCCTTAATAAATGGTAGTATATAACCCAAAACCCATTGGAGCTCCCCAAGAATATTATAGCCCAAAGCCCTCTATTTATACTTCTATCCCACAATTTCTCAAAAGTACCCTTTTTATTTTTCACTATTTTACCATTTCACTTTTTTTTATCTTTATTTCATGTTTAGAGACCAATCACGTTACCAGCCACACTAGGTTTATCAATATGTAAAAGTTGTCAAGAATATATTTTTTGATAAATTAATTATTGATTATTCACTATATTTAGTTGGAACCATATAAAGCACTAATGTACTTGTAAAGTAGAAAAGGGGGCTTTTTAAATAATGTTTTTAAAGAAAGGGGGACTAGAAGATATCACTAGTTTCAGTTATCTCAATTAGGTTGGTACTCCTAGCTCTAACAATTCTTTATAATATCGAATATTATTAAAGAAATAAAGAAAAAAATGCAAAAGAAGCAAGGGAGGCAATAGCCAAATTCAAGCACATTAAGAGAATAACATATTAGGAAGATTAATCCTATTTCTAAAAAAATTTATTAGCAATAAAAGGAGGAATAATATTCCACCAGACAAATCCTTGGCTGAAAATACTAAAATTAGCGAACAAATTGTAGCAAAAATTTTCATCAATAAAAATATGAGAACATTGAAACCTCATTTGGAGGGTAAGATAAACACAATTTTTTCATCTATTTTCAAGTCTCTAAAGGACAAATTGAGAGTTTCGAAAAACAACATCCACTAAATTTGAATTAGATTCTAACCAAAGGTCATGCCACTATTTCTCAAAAGTTATCTCAATCGCCAATATGACGCTCCTTAGCTATGCAAAAAGAGCATTGTGAATACCAAAAGGCATTGTGAAACATCCAAGAGAAGTTGCGATATAATCTTTGAAAAGACTACTACAAGCAGAAGGCTCAAAACTACCTTTAGTGGTCCCATCTATGTTACACTTAACCATGTAGCAAGGAAGGGGCTGCCATATGACCTGAACATTTCTTGAGCTTTAGGTAAGTGGCATGTGACAGAGAAGTAACACAACAAAAAAGGGTCAAAAGCTAAAGAAAATATATGTTGAGAGCTACAATTTTCAAACAAATACACGTTGGAAACAATTAGATAATTTTTCCGATGAAGAGGAATGTCCTTGTTGAATAATCTAGATTGATTCCAACAAAACCAAATGCACTAAAATACATTAACCACAACATATATGACCACATCTCACTTGAGGACTCCAATTAGACCTACAAAACAACCAAAAGGCTAGAAGCAGACAAGTTAGTCATTAGGATTCTCCCAAGCTACAATAAAATGCGTTGGGCAAAGGGGCAATCAAAGAAAAGATGTTGAGTAGTTTCAGCACCATTGCCACAAAGAGAACAGACATACACAATTGTACAATCCCTTTTCCAAAGATTCTCATCAGTGGGCATCATTCCAATATAAATTCTCAAAAGAAGAAAGGATCGAGATCGAGGAATACAACAATTCCATATATGCTTAGTTGAAGGAATAGAAATTTCATAAGGTCATAGAAAAGTGTACGCGTTTTTTAAGCTCAAATCACTAGATGTTAAGAGACCACACTAAGCGATCACGAGTCTCAAACTTAGGAATAATAGTATTATCAACCTCGTTGCGCACAACAATAGCGTTTTAAATACTAAGGATACCCCAAGTGCCATTAACTATGAAATTATTAACCTTATCCTGAAGAAGAGGAAGAACTTCAATAGAAATGTCAAGAAAATCAAAAATCGGGAGGGATAACATTCCAAAAATTAATATTGTGATCATCACTAAGTTGCTAGAAAACATTATCATTAGTTAAAGAAAGATGATAACGGATACCCGATCAAATAGAGGAAGATATGTGATACTTGATTTGAGGATTATTATGAAGAGTTCTATTATTCATTAGATTATACCATTTAGTACTTGAAGAAAAAAAATCTCACAAACATTTCAGCAAACTAGCACTATTGGCACTATTGATGACTTTTATAGAACGCAAACCAAGCCTCCTTTTTGATTTGGTTGTCAAACCTTTCTCCAAACGACTATAACGAACTTTCTCAAAGAGATGTTCCCATACCAAATAAAATAAAAAATACACCTGTCTAAAGATTTAATAAATTTGAGATAAGCATGATTGGAAACTAAAATTTATTCTTGGAATCCAAATTCATCAAAGCTTAGAAGGAGTATTCATTCATCTGACCAAATATACAAGATAATTTCTTAAGAAATTTACCATGGATGAATGCAAACCTATGCTTGCGTGTATGCATACCATATGATCTCTAGATATGGATGTAACATGTAAAAAGGTAGAGCAAAAGGAATATAGAGGAATCATTGGCTCTCTTCTCTACTTAACTACCTCTAGACCTAATATTATGTTTAGTGTGTGTACAAGATTTCAATTTAACACTAAAGAATTCTATTTAACTTTTGTTAAAAGTATCTTTAGATATCTGAAGGGAACTACTAATCTTGGTATGTCTTATAAGTCATCCTCTGAGTACAAGTTAATTGGTTTTAGGGATGTTTATGGTAGAGATAAACTAAAAAGGAAAAACACTAGTGAAAATTATGCATTCCTTGGTTAAAATCTGATCTCCTAGTTAAACAAAAGATAAAGAACCATTGCTATGTTCACATCTGAAGCCAAATATATATCGGATTAAACATTCTTATCTTCTATGAGAATACTTATGTTATATGCTTAACCAAAAATTCTATTTTACATTCAAGGGAAATACATATAGAGATTAAATATCACTTTATAAGTGATTATGTTCATAATGGTATTTTTGACATTAAATTTGTTGATATTGGTCATCATTGGGCATATATTTTACAAAACTCCTTGTTGAAGACAAATTGAATTTTATATAGAAAATTTTAAATATTCAATTTATAAAGGAGTTAAGTTGGAACCCATGTATGCCTTGGCTCTAGTAAAATAGACTAATTGGTCAAATATGTATGCTCTGCCTCCAATGAATTGAATTTTCCTCTACCTCTAGTTGTTTAAAATTACAATTATTTTAGATACAAACTGTTTGAAAGTGCTAGAAAATACAAGAAATTGAAGGTTTGAATTGTTTTTTGATATTTCAGAAAAATACTTCGATTGCTTAATAGATAAAGTATGTTCTTTATCAAATCATTCAACTTATGATTAAAAACATGTTTAGAGACAAAGAAGTTGATTCATAGAGAACATGGATAAGAGAAACATAGAGATAGAGGGAACACAATATTTTTATAATAGTTCACAATAAATTGTTGCTACATCTAGTCATGCTCTTACGAAGAGATTTTTTCTCAATACAATCGATAACTTAATACACTAGGTTGTCACTCTTACAAAGAGATTTTTTCAATAATAGTATACAAGTGTTGTTTACATTGTCTCTTCAGGCTTTGAGTATTATTCTCAAGCCTTTCTAGGTTGTCACTCTTAGAACCGTTCTTCAATATTTTGGTAATTGTTGTTGAAGTACATAAGTGTTGTACCTCTTCAGAAAACTCTTAGGGGTGAAAGAATGATTTCCATTATCAGGATGATTTACATGATTATGCGGGTTTACAATTTAATAGGGTAGATCTTATATGATGTTACTAACAGAGGATGTCATAAAAACTTTTAGACAATTAATCCATTCAAGATGTTGACCAAATGATTTTTCTTACCTATTCTTTTTATTTATTTCCATTAGAGGATTTGGCTTATACCAGAACAATGACTTGTATTCCTTTTGCCTTTCATGTTTTGATTCAGACTATTGCAATATTTCTTATTACTATATTATGAATTGCTCTATTAGTAAAAATAGTTACTTGCTTATTAGGTGATAATATTCTTTGTGTTTACAAATACTTAGATTATTATCTCTAACGTACTTGTAATTTATGCACTAACACTATTTTCTTGAAAGATGTGTGAGTTCTATGATTTTCTAACACATGTCACATCTTGTGTGTTAATTTGTGCATGGTAGTGATCAATGTATTTGGACACGTGTTTCTAATTTTTTACTGTGACATTTTGAAAGCTTTTTTAAGCCTAAGATTAGTTTGTATAGCATGTTTCTAAACTTTGGGTCATAATTTTAATTTCTAAACTTTGAACATCGGATTGACCCGCGCAAGCAGGCATTGGAAAGCTAAGAGTTAAAGTTACAACTTTTATGTTGGAGCAAAATCTTGACTCATAACTTTACTTGGTCAAAATTGTTGATCACGTGACTTGGGCTTTTGTAATAACATTTAGTATTGGGCACTTGTTTTTTGTTTTTGTTTTGCCCTGGAACTTTTAGAGCCCAAAAAAATGAGTAAGGTTAGGGAAAGGTTGTTTCTTTGTCATGAAGACAAAGAGACACATAGATACTCAAAAACTTATAGAGTTTATTTTTCAATCAATATTCTTCTATTTTCATATTCTATTTTCATATTCTTGTATGAAATACTAATTTCTAGGATTAATCCACTGTTTCAGGATTTCATCAAGACCTTGAGGTTTATTTTATAATATTAATTTCGCATTGATGATTCTATTTCATTTATCGATTATATTATTTTATGTTTGCTTAATTCGAATGTCAATAAAGTTGATAATTTGGTTTGATAGAACTTGGTTTCTAAATTAATTAATTATAGTTTTTTGAGGTTTGATCGTTGACTATAATATATTGATTATATTGATGCTTAATCCAATCAATGAATCATAATTCACATTGGGTTGATTATGTTTTTTTGATTAACTCAATAGTCAAACAAGAATCGAGTCACAATTTAGAAACTAAGCCCCTTGATAAAATCTTAAATAGGTCTGAAATTGTTGAAATAGTGGATTAATCATTCCGATGTACGTGATTGTAATTCATGTTCTTAATTTCCCGAACCTAAATTCAAAATCCGCTATTTTTTATTGATTTTGATTTTGGTTAATATTGTCATAAGTCCTTGCGAGACAACTCGATTTTTTGCCCTACGCTAGATTTTTATTACTCGTATTTGACTCGTGTTTGACAACGGATCAAGTAGTTATTTTTTTTTTTCCTTTTGCTTATAGAAACTCAAATATTTTATCAAAATCACCAACACTCAAGTAACTCACTACTCTCATGTATTTCCCACACTTTTGTTGTCTTTTCAAACCTTAGAAACCTCTTTGAAACCCTCACAAATTATCTAATGGCTCCAAAGTTCCACTTCTTGTTCTACACTCGATAACATTTCTCTTGCCCCCATTATGGCATATAATTTGGATCAACTTGATATTCTCAATGAAATTCTAATTGATTTCTCTAATCTCGCTGAGAACAGGTTCGACTTCATTGAAAATTTTGCTGGTATTGGATGGTCTGAGTACTTTAACCTAGATAAACTCTCCACTCTAGATGTTCTAGAAGTTCCCATCAAAAGCACTCAACGAATCGTTGTTGTAATTACCAAATGTATGGATGAAGGGTTGGATCTTCTAAAATCAACAAGGAGCTTTTTGAAGATCCCAAGGTGAACTCCAAGTCAGTATATTTAAAGCCCAAATACAAGGTGTTCTTCAAGATTCTGATTGGATGTGTGGTTGCTAAACGAGGCTCCATTGACCATGTCTGCAAATACCATAAGGGATTGATGTGAATCGTCTCTAGGAAGATCAAGACAAATTTATCAAACTTGGTACTTGAGAACATGAGATCAAGACTATTTCCTACTCAAGGCTCAAGGACAACATAAAGCCAAGCACTAAAGTTAGGAAACTCTCAGGATAATCTAGTGGATCTTAAGACATTGCTTTCCTAGTTGGAGATTCAATTACACCAATATTTGAGCAAGATAGTAAATAGGTCATTTAGAAGTATCTAAGGATGTACTACTCTCGTCAAGAGATTCCTCCAATTTGCTTCCCTCTACCAATAGTATATCAAGAGTTTAACAAGAAACGAAAAAGAATAGTCATGGTATCTACTATGGTAATGGAAGAAGAAAAAGATGATATAAATGCTAATAACGAAGAAGTAAACCTCATCTTAAGGAAGAGACATAAGTTAATTCCACTTATGAGACTATTAATTCCTCTTCTACTATTATCAAGGATAGTGGTAATGACATGTCTAAACATGAACTGGCTAAACCTCCACCCTCCTCTGCACCCTCAAACAAAACAATCTCACATAACTTTACTATTTTCTCTAGCTCTAATAGATACGAATACCTCATATGAGATGATTGAGGTAACCATAGCAGAAAGCTTTTCAACCCTTAGATACATATAATATCATTATCCCTTTAAGACTGAATTTTCTAGCTCTACACCATCACATTCCTAGATTAACCTTCCACAAACATTTACCCAAACAACCAGTCAAACCTCACCATCTCTTCTATATCTCCATCTGACTAGGGATGTTTATGGTGTAAAAACTGAATCGATTTGGATCGCATTGATGGTTGGGTTCAACTTTTGAAAACCACATTTGAATGAAGTTCAATGCAATTCTAAACCGGTTTGAAACTGGTTTATAAATATAAACCAATTTACAATTTTGAACAAGTTTAAAATAAATTTTTTTAGTTAAAATAGATTTTGAACTAGTTCTTCAGGAAAAGAATTTTCAAATTCATTTAAAAAAATATCGATATTTTTTAGATAAAAGTTTTTTATTTTTTGTCGAGAAAAATTGAGATAAAAAATTTCTCGATAAATTTTTTTTTAGATTAGAAGTTTAAAAAAAAAATCGAAATTCTTTTGGAAAATATTTTTCGAGAAAAATAGATATATATATATAAATTTATTGATAAATAAAAATTTCAAGAAAAAAAAATCATTTTTTTTTTGTGAAATATTTAAAAAAAAAATGATTTAAAATATTGTTTTTGATTTTTTCCAAATAAAAGTTCGATACTTTCTATTTTTTTTTTCAAGTAAAAAAAATTGAATGTGATCATTTCACAGGTTGAATTACATCCATTTGACGTTTATGCTATTCTTGCTTCAAGATCGACAAAGTTTGTCTTTAGTTTACCTTTGTTTTATAAGTGTATTGATTTTCACTTTATCTTTTGTACTATTCACTCTTTCATTCAAATCTTATCTTTAGTTAGTTTTAACACTTATATCTTGTTATGTTCAATTTACTTTTCTTACTCAACTCTTTTTGTCTGATGACAAAAAGGGGAGTATATATTATATGCTTTCGGAATAATTACACCTTGTTAGAATATCTTACTCAACATTGTTTGAAAATATACTCATATTATGGGGAGCTTTACTGCTTTAGTTTGAATAGTTTTGCATATATTATATTATTTAAAGAAAAATCGTTAACTAAAATAGATGTATGTCATCATCAAAAAGGGAGAGATGGTTAGAACCATATTGGGTGGAAGAACAATGATCCTTAAATGTTTTGATGATAACAAAAATTATTTTGTAGAAACAATTTATAACACTAATGAATTTAATTTAGTGTGTTGTTCCCGTGTTATGAACCTTAAAGACCTTACGCTGCATCATCTAATGTTTAGAGAAGATAAGCAAGAAAAACAAGACAATGCTTTGGAAGATCTCTTAAAGTTGTGACTCACTCTTTTAAATGTACTCTTAACACTCCTCTGATGAATCTATTAATACAAATTTCCTCTAATAATTCTACATTTGACGAATTTGTAAACAATTGACAGTCTGGTGAAAACGTCAAGTTAACTTTGAAGAAGTCAACATCCTTTACTCGCTAACTTGAACATTTCATCTATCTAGAGAAGTGCATGACATCCTCTAAATATGTTATCATCTGGTCTTTCTTCCATTTCTATCAAGATATACTAAATCAATTATGAATATAAATTTGGACAAGTTATTAACAATGATTCAAGATCTATGAAGATTTGATACGAGTCATTATGTCATATATTAATTTCATGCAATCACAACAACAATCATAAACCTAATGGCCTTGAAGTTTCTCTATAAAAGTACGTGTGATCCTCACTTCAAAAACACATATACAAGAAAATTAGTGTCGTCATATACAATAACCTATGGAAAAACTTTGTACTATTTTTCGAGTGCTGAAAAAGTTCAAATACATTCTTAGAGCATACCTTGTAAACATTATCTTGTGAGAGTTATTAAGAAAACAATCTTAAACATTTTTATAACTTAGCTCAGTAATGACTGCTATCCTCCACAACTTGACTATATTAAGCTAGATGGTTGAGAAGAACTGAACACAACCAAATTAACTAGTAGGTGTTTAGTGGACGTGAGATACTGTTGGTGATTAGTGGATTAAATATTTTAGAGTGAAGGGGTTGGAGGTAACTATTGCGTTGGTGGTGAACCAGGCTAAATTGGCTTGTGTTCCCTACTTTATCTCTTTATATATATGTTCTTGTTTTTAACATCACCAATTTATAATTTATTTTTATAATTAAGTTTTTTAAAACAAAACACAATTAAAACCTTATTTTTTGTATTTTTCTATCTATAAACATGACTATCTCGATCATGCTTATAAAATGTCAAGGAAACACTCTTAATGAGATCTTTCCTATAACGTAGGTATGACTGTCTCGGTCATTCTTACAAGAAGTCAAACAAGCACTCTCATGGGTATTTTCCTATAATGCAGAAGGTATGACCTAAAGCGATGCCAACTAGTTGCATAGACAAAAGAAAGAAATCTTAAAGTCAAAACTCTTTGCCTTTTACTACCCAAGAAAAAACCTAGCTGATCATAGTTCTAAATGCTTTTGAATAGTTCTCTCAACTACACACCATCATTTTGGTCGTCTCTTTATCTACTAGATCAACTTACCTCCATAGTATCACTGCCAAGGAGAAAATACAGATCGACATTCATCTATCCAAAAGTAACGATCATCTCTTAATAACAAATACACTACAGATAGACTTGCATATAACATAACATAATAAGCAACCAAGACAAATAAGTTCCTATTTGTTAGTCTATATGCTATTGCATATGATCCTAAGTTTTCCAACACATTTGTAGAGGCAAATTGTTCCGCTCGGATGACTCATTACTCCCGCTTAGAGTTTCATGTCCAATACTCCATAAAGGCAAATAGACAATCATGTAAGGCATCTACTTGCACACAACATAATAAATATGATATGGCATTACAATATAATTACAAAACTTCACAGTTTTGGAGTGTTCCTTGCGCAACATTCTTGATGCTATGCCCCTACATTTTTGTTTTGACTAAGCATGTGACATGCTTACAATAAAATTGGTCTCAAGACAACTAAATAGGAAAAAGAGACAACACTTCAATTTTTCAAGTGTTATTGCAATCCACTTTATGAGTGTATTGCAAACTATCTTATGGTTTTCTATACTAGCGACGTTGGACTTTTTTATTTTAAAAAATAAAACAATAAAATTGTTTCAAAACAATCCCAACTTAAGTTTGAACCTAGGTCCTAGTATCAAATGAACTAAATCATTTTACCAATTAAGCTATGAGAGTATTTGTGTTGAGTTTTGTCTTTTACTCAAAAAATGATAAAAAATTTCATTCACTTAATGAAATTATTAGGATAAATTTTTTTGAAACATGCTAATGCATTTACATTTTGGTAGATTCATGCAATTGTTCTTGATCTCGAAAAGTTCATTAGAAGTTCTCATATGCTTGAAATATAAACTGCATTTGAACCCAATTTTCATTGAACTCTACTACCGAGGTGCACACTAATGCGTTGAAATGCCATAGTTTAGTGTTTCCTTCCACTACACAATAATGGTAGGATCCAGACTAAATGACACTATAACAACCATGCCGAAATTCTCTTAACTAATCAGTTTTTTTTTTCATCGCACCAAACTTATCAATATTAGCACCGATTAAATATAACTCGTTGTTTAAACAACTATTGAAAGTTTCTAGAGTTCCTTGTAATGTTTGTTGTAAAACCGTCTGTTGCACTTGATTAATCGCCTTTTATTATTCAAAATGAATAGTTTCATTTTCGTAATTTTCGAATTGTTCCAATGCAAACATTTTCTCTATAAAAGGACATATATATATGGTGTACTTGTTGGACATAAGTTCCCATGATTTTAGTTTTGACATAATTAACAAACATACAATGTCTTGTGTTTAAGCTAACTGTTTGAATCAAGTTGCATTTCAGGTAGAAACACACACACACACACTAAACATATGGACACAATGCTTGGAACGCAAAGAATCAAGCTTAAAGTGAAGCATGTGCCGGACAAAGTCAACTATGCTTATGTGTCTTTAGTGATTGTGTTTATTAGGCTTTAGACTTATCATATATGAGTTCATGCATAAGTTGTTGCCAAGTTAAAATGTGTTTTTAATTGAACCAAGTAAACAAAATCGATTGACTAATCAATTGACTAATCTATTGAGCAATCGATTGATTGACTCAGGAGTAAAGTTATCACTGATCCAATCGATTGGTAAATCGATTCTGTGAAGGATCTCAGTGAAACATGAACTCTGGGTGCAAAGTAATCGATTGGACAATCGATTCATGCATCAATTGAGAAATCGATTGTGTGAGTTACAGGGGCAAGTCACAAGTCTTGTAAATCGATTGGCAAATCGATTTCGAGCTTAATTTGTTTCAGACTTAACCTATGTAACATACCAATCGATTGGAATATCAATTGATGAATCGATTGAATGAGACATAGAGATAACCTGTTCTAAAACAAATCGATTGACAAATCGATTGGATAAAAGTTTTTCTAAGTCAGTAGCTCTGTGACAAATCCAATCAATTGAGACATCAATTGAATTTTATTTCTTGACTTGCAAGACATATACTAATCGATTGCCAAATCGATTGGGTGTTGAAAATGTGTAATCATACATCAGAAACCAGGTCTTAGTCGATTGGCAAATCAATGTTTTCAAATGGCTAAGTCCCTGTAACAATTCAAATCGATTGGTAAATCGATTGGAATTAATCAACTAAAGCACTAGGACAAAGCAAATCGATTGACGAATCGATTGATGCATTTTCTGGAGTCCCAATGATGCACTAGGACAAAGCAAATCGATTTTCTGGAATCGATTGACGAATCGATCGATTGACAAATCGATTGGAGTAATTGTCTTCAGTTACAGACCAATTGCCAAATCGATTAAGATGGAATATCAGTCGATTGTGGAATCGATTGTTTTGATCTCGTTGTTTGAAAAAAAACATTCGAAATATTACTCAATCGATGCTGATATAAACTTGTCTCAGTTTTCTGATTTATGAATTAACAAAATCGATTGGGAAATCGATTGATGCATATGTTTTCAAGATTCATGAAAAACAAGAAACACGAGCATCGATTGGCAAATCGATTGGAGTGTTTCTATGCTTTATAAAATCGATTGGCAAATCGATTGATATGTGTTTTTATGAAACATATAAAAACTATCTCAAAACTGTTTTTCAAAAAGGATGAACATAACATTTGATTTGACATAGAATTTGAAACTTTCCAAAAACAGAACCTTTGAGACTTTGAATTTTTTGATACACACAATACTTTGAGAAAACTTAACCTTTGGCAAACACTTATAGTTTGAACATCATTGTGTGATCAATTCGTTTTGTTAGAAAGATCTTTTGATCTTCTTTGTTGTCATTTTTTGTAAAATCACATTGAAACCAAATTGTGTAAAAATCCAGTAGCTAAACTGGTGGTTACCGTTCGTTGATGCTTGTGATCGTCAAGAAGGAACCTCATTGCGATCTTGTGTGAGTTTACCGGAATAACTTAAGGGATGCAATTGATGTATGTTAGAATCAAGATAGTTGGATAAATAGGCTAGGAGCTAGCTGAACAATCTGTAGAAGTACTATAGAAGATTCTAGTGAAAAAGGCTAAGATCAAGTTGATCTTGGGACTGGATGTAGGTTGTCTTACAGACGACCGAACTAGGATAAATTTTTGAGTATCATTCTTCTATCCCTTATCTTTTACTTAATTGTTTGATTGTTTAATATTGATACATGCTCCGTTTTTGCATTGCTTGATAAATTGAACATACATAATTCTTGCATTAGAAGTACTGCCATATAAATAATTCTTGCATTAGAAGTCACATTTCTTAACAGTACTAAGTTACATGTAAATAATGATCTATGTATAAGTTTATTTTCACTATTATATTAATAATTTTCACTATTAGATTAAATGAGATGTGATGAAATTTATAGATCTAATTGTAGAAAATAAACTTGTGTATTGTATAAGACTATCTCTCTAACTAGACATTAACTTTAATATGTTTCTTTTTAATTAATTTTAAATATCACACACATTCTGTAAAATCTACTCCTCTACACTTCATATCTTTTGGTTATTTTGTACTTGAGAAGCTCATGATCCAAGTAACCTTTTATTTTCAATATATTTTTTAAGTAAATAGAGCCAATTTATTATCTAGAAAAAGGAAATGAACTTAAGCCTTTACATTTTTTATATTGATTATATGACACACAAAATTTCAATCAATAGTTCTTATGCAAAGTCTTAAAATAAATAGAAAAAAATAATCAGGTTAAAGATAATTGTTCACATTTTTTAATAAATGATTATTTTAATTAAAATTAACTTTGAAATAAATCTATTTTAGTTTGTGTGTGCCGGCCCCATAAGGGGGATTGCTATTTGTCATGACATTTTGTATAGTTTCATTTTATTTTCCTCTAGGCGTTTTACACATGCTGTTTGAGAGCATAGCAAAATTTTTTCCCTTGCACTTTGAAAGAATGTTTTTAAATTTATGTTGAACCACTATGTATGGTAACCGGTGATAACAATTTGAAAATCTCAATCTTATTTATTGTTCTCAATTGAAAGATCTTCTACCATAACAATAATTTTAGAACATGACCCTAACATGATTTTTCCGTTGTTCACAATTCCAGATGTTCTAACGTACCATGCATATGCATGTACCTATTCGTCTTTGTTATATAATGTAGGGACTTTTCTTGACGATTAGAGTTTTCTTCATCTAGAAAAATCATATATCGATTGTTTTTTTTATTTAGTGAACTAATGTAGTCTTTTTAAGTATTTCTTTGAAAGAGTTTGAATCATAAAATGTTCTTTTATTCCTTGAGGAATAACAAAAATGAAGAGACAAACATAACTAAATGACACATTGAATGTTGTCCTATATAGTACATGAAAGTTGAAACATTTAAGGACATTTGGGTGTTCCTCTTTTGGTCTTCCAATTGTTATAACAAGGACAAACTTCCTTATTTCCATAAGTTCCTGGAGGGACACACAAGCATTCCGCACAACACTTTTTACAGAAGAACAAACATGGCTTCTTGTGATGTGTTTTTGAGCATCTGTAATCACAACGAGGACTACATTCTACAATTTCAAGAATAGAATATTAGTACACCATTTTAATAATAGTAACATTAAATTTTTACATTAAATGAATACCTTCTGGTTTAAGACTTCCTTCTGTTGTACCGTGCTGAAACTCAATAAAACAAAGATCAAGTTAACTGAGAAGAAATTCACTTATAGAAAGGTCGTAAACTCTGTGATGTACGTAATAATTATCTTAAAGCAAAATTGTGCATATAAAAAATAACATGTGAAAAGTCTTACTGATGGATCTGGAGTTGCAGGAGGTGAATCTGGAGTTGAGGGAGGTGAATTTGGAGTTGCTGGAGGTGAAACTGGAGTTGCTGGTGTTGTTGGTGTTGTTGGAGTAGGTGGTGTTGGAATAGGAGTTGTTGGAGTAGCTGGAGTTGGGTCTGGAGTTTGTGGAGTAGGTGGTGTTGGAACTGGAGTTGCTGGAGTATCTGATGTTTGATTAGAACTTGCTGGTGTTGGAGCAGGAGCTGGTGTTGGAGATGGAGATGGAGCTGGAGATGGAGATGGAGCTGGAGCCTCAACGGTAGTTACATCAATCTCAGCCTGAAAAATACAATAAATGGACGCCTTTTTGTATAATGAAAGAAAATCATGAAACCAAATGCTACCGACTTCAAAGAATTAAACTAAACGCTATCAATTATGGAAAATATACTAATTAAGAAGAGGATGAATATTACATAAATAAATATCAAAGCGTTTATATAAAAAACATCATCAATCACATATTTGTGACTTCTGCCAAAGGTACATAGATCAATTTATATTAATATATGATTTGTTCGATATTTATATATTAAGTTTAAAATAGTATACTCGTATGAATTATGTGTCTTGTTGTCAATTTCCTAGCATAATAATTTTATTATATATATATATATATATATATATATATATATATATATATATCAATTTTGTTTGTTGGATTTTAAAAATCAGATTGCTTTGATTTTTATTAGTGACATTGTATGAGTTTGACTTTTGACTAATATTTTAATTTCAAATCTTATATTTTGAAATTGTTGGCAAAAATTGAAATGACAATATGTTGTAAAGATTATATTAAACCTTTTAATTTTAAAAACAAAATTGACATAGATAATAATTAGATAGTCGTAGATCATAAAATTTATATGATTTTATGAAATAATCATAATTATAATGCTACAAAGAATTCGTATATTGATACATTCCATAATTGTAAGTTATTTAATTTTATTACATTAATATTACTATTAAAGAATATTACATATATTTTAAAAAATATTAGCCTTTTGAGTAACACATTTAAAGAAAATAAGATATATCTACAAAATATAATAAAGGACCGAGGAGAGATCATAATGTGGGAGCATAGTAACAATAGATAAAAATTATGTGAGTGGTGTTTAGTTTCTAAAACTAATGAGTATCATCAATTTCGTTTCATTAAAATAATACTTTTACCTCTTAAAGAATCATTATTTTACATTAACAAGCAAATTAAACATGAACATTGAATAAAACCAATCATTAAGGTCAATTTAAAATGACGTAATGATCACATTTGGTAGTTAAATTTAAGCAAATATAGTAAAATAACAAAGTAAAGCTGTTTTTTTTGTTACGAACTGAACCTTATTAAAGTTATGAGAAAGTGTTGATGTGTGTGAGAGAAAAGTAAGAAAAGTATGTCGATTTTACCTTGCTCTGTACAAAAAGAAATACAACTAAATAGAGCACAACAGTGGTGTTTATATTTTTGGCCATTGCTCTAAGTTTTTACAAAATCAAGAAATGTTTTGCAAATTGTGATTCTAAAAAATTACTGAATTACATATTTATAGACTAGTGTACATAGTTGTATCTAAATTGTAATTATAAAAGGTGGCTCTATTTTGATGGTGAGAGATCCACCTCATACTACATTTAGCAAACTCTATGGGTGGACTTACTCAAAGGTTGGACTTGTAGAATTTTTTTGTTTAGGAAACAATAATTTGACTAACTCAAACAATGAGTTTTATGAAAATTAAGGGAGGTGAGTATTTAATGCATTATTAAGTGTTACTAAAGGAGCTCATTGGTTTGATATGTTTCGTCATTTATCTACTAAAATACTAGCAGAATAAAACAATCTCATGCATGCCTAAAAAATGATTTAAAATTTTATGAAAATCATATATATCACAAAAATATTATTTCTTAAGTTTTTTTATTCTGTCCAAATATTCATATTCCAAAAATTTATGAAGGACTTAATGGTCAATAAAAATGAACTATAACATTGTATTAAAAAATCATGAGTAAACAGTATTTTATATTTTAACATTTTAAAAAGTTTATTTGTGGAGATGGCTAGGACCTATAATCCCTAATATGTCTATATTTTTAGATAAGATAAATAACTATGGACTCAACCGGTAGATAGTAATGATGGATAGTTCCTTTATTGAAGTGTCAATATTACATATGGACATATACACATCATGGAAAATCGTTGAGGTTAAATCTACACCTTAAAGATCAAGTTATATAATGAAATATCTTTTCATTTTTATCGTAATTATGAATTAGATAAATACAATTCGTAAAAAGTATATCATTGAAATTTTTCTTGGATTTTGATTTCCAAAATGAAATAATCAATATGAAAGGTGGCTTTATGGTCGTGGTGAGAGATTCACCTCGTGCCACCTTTAGCGTACTGATCTAAAGATGGATTTACTTTAAACATGGATTTATAGAACTAAGATGTAACTATATTATATTTGACTAACTCAAATAATAACATTCCAAATTTGAGAGAGGTGAGAATTTTTAATTTATTATATTTTTTACTCAATCGTTAATATATTCTGAAGTGCTATTAAAAGGGGGTTCACTTGTCAAATATGATTCATCTCTCATCTCAAATATCCTAATTCTTACAGTATTTTCAATTTCTTAATTTGAGTTAAATATTTAAGATAAAATACCTTATGCATTTTATACATTTTAAAGTAATTTGTTTAACTAATGAAATATTTGGCATTATAACAATTTCATGCATACATAAAAAGTAATTTAAGTTTTTATGAAAATTAATATATCACAAAAATATTATGTTTTTGTATCTAAGTATTCATATTCCAAAAACATTTGAGGGGAGTTATTAGAGAATAAAAATATGTTATTAACTTGTTAGAAGAATACATATTATTTATTTTTTTTAAAAACACATGGGGAGAAGGTTATCTTAAGTCGAGAAAATGACTCGCACTGCACGCCCCGAAAAAGAATTGCATCCCCGAAGTCGAGAAAACGACATGCATCTTATTTTGAGAAAATAACTCACAATCTCGAAGTTGGGAAAACAATCCACATCTTAAGTCGGGAAAACAACTCGCACCTAAAAAGTTGAAAAAATGATCTGCATCTTAAACCGGGAAAACAACTACCACACCAAACTGAGAAGATGACTCACACCCTTTGAAGCAGATAAAATGACCTACATCTTAAGCTGGGAAGAAAACTCATACCCCGACTCGAGAAAACGACTTGCACCCCCGAAGTTGAGAAAACGGCCCGCATATTAAGTCGGGAAAATGACTCGCACCCCAAGTCGATAAAATGACTCATATCCTCTTGAAGCCGAGAAAAAAACCTGTATCTTAAGCAAAAAAATAAAATAAAATACTCATACCCCAAACCGAGGAAATGACTTGCAACCCCTAAGCAAAGACAACGACTCGCATCTTAAGATGAGAAAAAACTTGCACCCCTAAAGTCGAGAAAACCACTCGTATTCTAAGCCGAGAAAATGACTCGCACCCTAGAAGTCGAGAAAATGACTGACATCTTAAGCCGATAAAACGACTCGCACCTTCGAAGTAGAGAAAATGATCCGCATCTTAAGACAGGAAAATAAATCTCACCCAAGCCAAGAAAATGAATCGGACTTCCAAAGCCAAGAAAATAAACTACATCTTAAATCGGAAAAACAGCTCACACTCCAAGTCGAGAAAACGTCTGCATCTTAAGTTGGGAAAAGGACTCGCACCTCTTGTCGAGAAAAGGACTCGCACCCCATAACAACTCTTTAGCATTTCTGGCCATCCATTCCACATGATCGTTACCCCATAACATAGTAACCATCTTATGCTCAACAAGTTGCAATTTAGTCTCTTGTAAAAACCAAACATCAATCATACTAAATGTGCAGGTAAAATTAAGAAAGGGGAGGGTTTGAATTGTATTTTTCCATTTATAAAAATTACTTCAATTGCTAAACCAAAAATATGTTCTTTAACAAATCATTCAACGAACTATTACTATATCTAGCTCTCCTCTTACAAAGTGATTTTTATACTAGTTCACAAGGATTTTTACATTAGTTCACGACAAACTATTGCTACACCTAATCATCCCCTTACAAAGATTTTTCCTCAGTACAATCGAGGACTTAATCCATTGTTTCAACAATTGAATACAAGTATTATTTACTCTGCCTCTTCTAGCTTTGAGTATTCTTCTTTAGCATCTCTAAGTTGTCACCATTAGAACCCTTCTCAATTTTCTAGAAGCATGTTGTTGAGGTTCATGACTATTGTTATACCTCTTCAGATACTTCTTATGGATGAAGAGTTTGTTGCCCTTATTGGAATGATTTAAATCAGATCCAACTTGTGTCTAAATTAACACAATGTTCGTTTTTAAGATTCTAACTCGTATTGAGATAATATTACATTTAAAATATTATATCAACTCAAGTGTATCAAACAACTTGACTAATTTACATCAATTCTAATAGCTCTCTATTGAAAGCATTTTCGTTCATTTTTTTTTCTTCTATTGATGTGTTCTAGGCTTTTACATAATATTTTCTCAACACATTGTATTTTTTATTCTCTTAGCTCTACTTGCTTATTGACTGATTTCTTTTTAAATATTGAGAAACGTATCTGGTGAGAATGTCACCATTAGAGATCTTGAATCAACATTTAGAGTAAATCAGTCATTAATGCATGTATATCTTCATAATAGATTTTGCGTATCTTCTATTACGAGATTATATCTCAATGGATGACACTTATCAATGGATGTCATGTGCTTCTTCAGTTAGAGGATAAGTCTCCTATGATGAGTAGAGGATGTTGGAGTGTAGAATTCTCATATGAGCGTTGACTTTATCATAGTGTTGACTTGAAACATTGACCAAACAATCGACTTGTTTAACAAAAACTTCGGACGCAAAGTCATTTGAGTGAGGTTGTATTGATAGATTCAGTAGAGGCACCTTAAGAGCTAGTTTATCAGAGTCAGACATCACTTTGACAATTTCTTCAAAGTCACTGTGAACTTGTTTAATATATTTTCTTTATTTGTTCATCGAAGGATTTTATTTGTACCAGAACATTGACTTTAATAGATGCTTAATTTAGAGCTTACTTCAGGTCTTAGAGTTAGAGGATCAACATGGATCTTTTATCAGAGGTAGAAAGAATTCTAGTGTTCATTTCCTTTGTTATTAGAGGGTCAAACCTTTTATATCCTTTGTATTTTAACGCTTTGACTCAAACTTTAGATTATCATATGCTTGTTGCGATGTTCCTTATTATTATTATTATTATTATTATTATTATTATTATTATTATTATTATTATTATTACTACTACTTGTTCTATTAGTAAATACAATTATTTGTTTATTAGGTGATAACATTCTCTATGTTAGAAACACTTAAAAACACTTGTTCTATTATCTTTAACTTATTCATAATTTATGTTATCATAAAATAAATAGTCATTAATATAAATCTTTGTCTTCTAATTTAATCTCCACATTAATAGGGGATAATTGTACATCTTCTATTTGTTTTGTTATCACCAAAATGTCAAGCAGAGAATTGTAGTTGAAAATAGTTATGCATTAACACATACCTTGTTTCAAAACCTATTGGAATATCCTTCATTTGGCACTTAAGCCACACCATCTAATATTAAATGATACAATATTCATTAATATGAGTTGACGATATGGCTTATTAACTAGATGTTAACTCGCATGTTGGACGTTAAAATTTAATATATTAGTAATTATAAAATATCAATAATATATAATTTAAAAGTAATATTATTTTTCTTTTAGAGTAGAATATATTAAACATTTATGTGTGTAAAAGTAAATATATTTTTGAATAATTATATATAAGCTAAGTTGCTTTAGTACAAATGAAAAGGTAAAATATTGTTGACTAAATACAATTCATACAAAGTATAATGAAATATGAGACGATTTATAAGATTTTACAATATTTTATAGATGCAATTCTTATCTTTAATATTTTTTAAATGTGGAATCGGTTTATTCAAGATTTTTGTTTAATTGAAGTGTTCCTTCTAATAATAATTTGTTAAAATAGTTACAGATTGCTTTATTGTTAAAGTTGTACATTTAATTATGATATGTTCTTCATTTTATATAATTTATATTAGTTTTGAAACATTATAAATTTATGTACTTTTTGACATTTTCAATTTTATATGCTCATTGTAATTATTTCCAACTCATCGTCAATCTAAACACGTACTAAACAATATTGTGTTCCTTAAGACTTATTATAATATTCATTCGGGAGTGATAGTTTGTTAAAAATAATATTCATAATATTAAAACAATTCTTCATGTGTGCGAATATAGGTGATATATATGGAAAAGTTTAAAAACCATAAATAATAATGACATTAAGTTTATATAAGATAAGATAAAATCCTAAAGATGAGTCACAAATATATATAGGACAAATTAATATTTAATCATTATCATTACATACGTCATCTTCATCTTGGTCTTCATTTTCTACTTCCATGACATATTCTTCCTCTTCACGTTCTGTATCATTCCCAACTCTTCTTCATCACCAAGTTTATTACTTTCCTTAAGAAAATCATCAATTAACATTGATTTGCAAAAGGGCATTCTTTTGGTTTTCGTTGTTGCACTTTGTTGACTTGTCATTACCTCGTCATCTTGATTCTCCACCCTATTTTGGCCTTTTTTTTTTTGTTAATGAAATATCATTTTCTCCCGATATCTTTCTCATTGGTGACCGAACTTCTTCATTCTCCACTTTTTTTTTTTTTTGCTTTTTGATTCTACAGAGGTTATTTTCTTTGATTCGTAATGGGACTTGGATCTTGGTTTTGTCTTGACCATTGATTGTTAGTCATTGATGCTTCATTTGAAACTCTATTGACATTGTCAAACTTCTTTTTTGTTCAACCAATTACTACAAAATTTGATAACTTGAATTGTGCTTGAGGTGCAATCTTAATTGAAGGATGCTTGACTCCTTAAATTTGCTTATCTAACTTTGTAGCATTGGAACTAACTATTTTATTAGTTGATGGTTTATTTTGCTTGCTAATGAGTTCTTTGGTTCCAACCATATCTTCATTAGCTACTCCAATGCCTCTCATTATGTTTTCATGCTTGATTTTCAATCTCCTTAGTAATTTAGTGCTTGATTTTACTTCAATTATCTCAAACTTGGAAGTACTTCTTTCACCTTGGTCTTGAGCTTTCATCTTTTGTTTTAACCTTGCTTCATTATTCATTTTCAGTAGATAAAAAAGTGAAATATTAGTAATAGGACAACAAAAAAAACATTTTTTAGTTAACATATTAATACCAATTTAATGTATTGAGACTTAAAGTATAAACAAAACAGTAACAGGAATATAAAGATAAGCAAATAGATTTTGTTTTTAAATAACAAATTAAATATACATATTAATAGCTCTTCATCGTCCAAAGCATAATCATTTTTGTCTTCAAACTCCTTTATAACATGTACAAGCTTCTAAACTATTGCCACTAGAATAGCTTCCCTAACCCAATTGAGGTTTGGTTCATTATTTGATGCATTTAGATTTCCAATATCATAAAATGGATCATCCAAATATTCTTCTTGAGCTTCTAGGAACAGTTTTTATATAACATAATGGTTATTCTCATCGAATGAATCTTGCGCATAAAATATTAGTGGACTTGAGACACTATGACAAATGGATCATTTTGGTAACATTTTTTGTTGAAATATACACAAGTAAGCCCATATTTGTTTTCTTTAGCCTCAAACAAATCACACAAATTTGAGTTGGCTATAATAGTCTAACTCAAATATGTCATTAGTTGCCTCATAGTTAGTGACAAGATCTGTTTTGGAATTTTCATCCTTAGAACTTGCAAAACTTTCGGTCTAAGAAATCAAAGTTACACCAGAATTTTGAGTTATGCGCCTTGCATCACGTTTCTTTGTGTGAAATATATAACCGTTGATGATAAAAAGAAAAGATGATACTGTCATAGATTAACACAAGAAATAAAGTGTCGACATGGGATTCACCGTGCTTGATTAGGAGAACTTTTAGTCTAATCTAATCTAACTTTTGTACTGGTCATGGATAGTTACTTATTTACGTGGTGGATTTTTTTTTCGTCTGTCTAAATTTTGTTTTGATTCCATTATTAGGTCAAGATTTTGTTTTTCTTATTAACTTTAGAATATGAGTTTGTACTTTTAACTTGAGAATTTGAGTTGGCATCAATTTTTCTATAAATCAAGAAAGAAAAGTTAAATCTCTTTGTGCATGTGTGCTTCCTGCACTGGGCTTTGTAAATCTGTTACATGTACAATCTACTAGAATCTTATTATTAATTATTTAAAATTAGCTCTCCATGACATAATGTGGCTCGATTTAATTTATCAATGTTCCTCTCAATTTTTTTTTTACTAGTCCTCTCATTTATTTGAAGGTTAAAATTATTGTTCTAAGGGTTTTTCTAATCAAACATGCCTAATCACATTTAGAATTAATAAATGAGATTCACTATTATGAATAAAAGAATCCGAATTTGATAAAAATAAAGAACCTTTTGATTCTTTCCCCAACAATTGAGCATGGTATAGAGTACCATACAAAGGGCAATCATATTGAACTCACGAAATATCAATCATTTTTACAATAAAAATCACCATATGGATATTGGATTAAATATAATCGCTAACTCTTGCACTAATAATTTTGGTTGACTTTGTCGGTTTACAAGAGCAAAACGAAGAGAACAAACATCTACATAATAATTAAATCATGAACTTGTTCATCAGCCAACAACGTCAAACAAATTTCATCAAAAAGAGGATTAAAAAGAGAAAACTAGATTCTGATAAAAATCTGCAAGTTTGGCAGTAAGCCAAAAAACTCTTCATAAGCTTTTATTTCAATTTGGCATAAAGCCAAAACACTTTGTTTATGCTTTTATCTAAATTTGGCAATATGCTTTTATTTACAGTACTGCCTAAGTTAATATGCTTTTATCAATCATTTCAATATGCTTTTATCTCAATATTTTTTTTAAAAACAACCACCTAAAACTTTTTCATAATCTCAATATTTAAGATCTACGAAATGCAACAAATTACCATCCTTCAATTTATATTATTGGTATAAAAATATTATCTCAATTCAAAATTTAATTATCAACCCTTCTGGGATGCTCATGAGTCATATGTCTCTCTACATCTCTCTCCATGCAAAAAACCTCCCTTTCTCAAATGACAGTCTTCTATTTCTATCCATTTAGTTTGCATTTTGTTAGATGTCAGTTAGACCATTGATGTTAACATAACTAGCACCTAATATGCACCACTTTCCTTATTTTTCTAACATACTCTCAAGAATTAGGTAAAAATATATTTTATTGAATCGAATTATGTTGGTAATACATTATATATATAACTAAAATTCTCGGTACTCATATATGACTAAATCCTTACTAGTACTCATATACAATTGAATCCCTATACTTGAGGGATATAAAACAAAAATAATTTTTTGTTGTAATACAAGTGCTAACTCTGTTTATGCTTTTATTTCGACCCAAAAAATTTTTGACCAAAAAGAGATTTAAAAAATCAAAAAATAATATAAAAAACAAAACATTAGTCAATCTTGTTGGGGTTATATCATTAACCTAATCTCATCATTATTTCCAAGAACAAACCAATAGAACAATAAAAAATCACACCAATAACCAAGAGAAGCATAAATCAGAACATAAATTGTCAAAAATGAAAGAACAAGCAAAAATAGCAGGCAAAGAGGGAGAAGACGAATACCTGGATGTACGAAGATGGTACTGGAGCAACAACGCTAAGAGGAAATAGTGAAGGTACTGCAGCAACAACTCGAAGGCAACTTCCTGGTTGAACGCAATTGAATTGAGACGAGAAATCGATGGGTTTATGATTGTGAGTGAAGAGGAAAGTGAGGTTGAATTTAATATTATATATATATTTTTCACACACACATATATATATCTATATATATATATATATATTTTAAGGCAATACATACTTAGAGTTAGAAAAACGATTTTCTAAGTCTAGTTAACAGTCTAATTATGGAACAATATTACCAGGGACTATCTAAATTTATAAGCTAAGTTTAATGTTGTAATTTTATACGTTCAGTCATTCCACTGATGTTTTGGTTTTTAAATATTTAAACTAATTTATTTATTGTCTTAATTAAATTTAATGTATGATTATTACTTTTGAATATATTATATTAATGAGATTTATTTATAGTTTATATTTAAATATTTTGTTTATATATATATATATAATATTTATGCATATTTTTCTTTTAATTAAATTAATGAAAAACGAAAAAGAAAAACAAAATTGAAGACTTAATTTGTGACGGTATAGTCGCCAAAAGTACAACGGCGGTTTGTATCTGTTGCAATACTTTCCTAAAAGACTTAAAAGAGTCTCGCGACGGTTGAAATATTGTTGCAAACCTCAAACTGTTACCGCCGCATATCCTTTTTAACTGCCACAAAATATAATTTTTTCTTGTAGTGAAATAATATTTTAATAAAAAATAAATTTGGAACAGAACTATTTTAATTTGTGTGCTGGCCCCTGACGTGAAGATCACTGTCAATTTTTTTAGAGCAATTGATATTTAGCATTGAAAATCTCAATCTTATTTATTGTTTTCAACATGAAAGATGTTCTACCGTAGCAATAATTTGAGAGCAAGATCTTAGCACGATTAATTTGTTCCTTATTCTCAATTTCAGATGTATACCATATATATATTTGTCCTTGGTATATAATGTGGGGAACTTTCTTGATGATTATAATCTTTTTCAGCTAGAAAAATCTCATTAATTTTTTGTTTTTTTATATATATAATGAATTTGTGCTTTTTGTAACTATTTCTTTAAAAGAGTTTGAATCATAAAATTTTCTTTTATTCCTTGAGGAATAACAAAAATGAAGAGACAAACATAACTAAATGACACATTAAATGTTGTCCTATATAGTACATGAAAGTTGAAACATTCAAGGACATTTGGGTGTTCCTCTTTTGGTCCTCCAATTGTCATAACAAGGACAAACTTCCTTGTTTCCATAAGTTCCTGGAGGCACACACAAGCATTTCGCACAACACTTTTTGCAGAAGAACAAACATGGCTTCTTGTGATGTGTTTTTGAGCATCTGTAATCACAACGAGGACTACATTCTGCAATTTCATGAATAGAATATTAGTACACCATTTTAAAAATAGTAACATTAAATTTTTATGAGTAAAGCAATTTATATAAAATATCATTTCCTTCATTAAATCAAATAAATAATAAATACCTTCTGGTTTAAGACTGCCTTCTGTTGTACCGTGCTGAAATTCAATAAAACAAAGACAAAGTTAACATGAAAATAAATACACAGAATAGAAAAGTCGTTAACTTTGTAATGTACATGATAATTATCTTAAAAGAAAAACTGTCCAAATAAAAAATAACATGTGAAAAGTCTTACCGATGGATCTGGAGTTGCAGGAGGTGAATCTGGAGTTGCTGGTGTTTGATTAGAAGTTGCTGGTGTTGGAGCAGGAGCTGGTGTTGGAGCTGGTGTTGGAGCTGGAGTTGGAGCTGGAGATGGAGCTGGAGATGGAGATGGAGCAGGAGACGGAGCTGGAGATGGAGATGGAACCTCAACGGTAGTTACATCAATCTCAGCCTGAAAAGTTGAACCATTTGTGCAATATTAAAAAGGATAGTATAACAATAAATGGATTCCTTTTATACAGGGAAAGAAAATCATGTAAATAATTTATTCACATGCTACCAACATCAAGGAGATAAATGATTAGAACTATTCTCCTTTTGAGTAACTTATTTAAAGGAAAGAAGATATGTCCACGAAATAAAATAAAGGACAAATGAAATTGCATGACACGACAGCGTAGTATAGTATAGAAAAATTATGTGAGTGGTGCTTAGTTTCTAAGGGTAATGAGTAGGATCAACTTCATTTCTTTAAAACAATAATTATATTCTTAATGCTGGTAAATAACCATAATTTTACATTAATGAGCAAATTAAACATGAACATCGAATAAAATCAATCATTAAGGTCAATTTAAAATGACGTAATGATCACATTTGGTAGTTAAATTTAAGCAAATAGAGTAAATTATATAATAAAGTAAAATATTTTTTTTAACGAATTGAACCTCAATATTAAAGTTATGAGAAAGTGTTAATGTGTGTGAGAGATCAAGTAAGAAAAGTATGTCGATTTACCTTGCTCTGTACAAAAAGAGATACAACTAAATATAACATAATAATGGTGTTTATATTTTTTGCCATTGCTCTAAGTTTTTACAAAATCAAGAAATGTTTTGCAAATTGTGATTCTAAAAAATTACTGAATTACATTATTTATAGACAAGTGTACATCATTGTATCGAAATTATAATTATAAAAGGTGGCTCTATTTTGGTGGTGAGAGATCACCTCACACCACATATAGCACACTCTATGGGTGGACTTACTCAAAGGTTGGACTTGTAGAATTTTTTTTTGGCAACAATAACTTGACTAACTCAAATAGTGACATTCGAAAATTAAGGAGGCGAGTATTTAATGTATTGATATGTGCAACTAAAGGAGCTCGTTCCTTTGATATGATTCATCTCTCATCTCAAATATAATTAATAATGGTTTTAGTATTTCTAATTTCTCCATATGCATATGAGTTACATATATAAGATAAATTACCATTTTATTTTCAATATAGCATGGCCAAAAAAAAAATTATCTACGTACTAAACTATTAGCCGAATAAAACAATATCATGTATATATAAAAAGTGATGTAACCTTTTCTAAAAATTAATATATCCCAAAAATATTATGTCTTTTAAGTTTTTTATTCTATCCAAATATTCATATTCCAAACAAATTATGAAGGACTTAATGTTGAATAAAATGAATCATAACATAACATTGTAATAAAATTCATGAGACTTCACATTATTTTACTATCCATACAAACAAGTTTTCTTTGAACTTTCTTGTCCTTGAACTATCTTATGAAATTTTGTGCAATGTGTCGGATGCAATACACATGTGTTGACGGAGGATTATGCCAACCATTATTTGGATTATTATAAGCACTCTTAATGAATTCGTGTCTATTTAAAATCAAACAAACATCGACTTGAGGTGTTACATACCTTCTTAGATTTTTCAAAAAAAAGCTCCAAGCACCCCATGTCTCACCTTCCATAAGTGCATAAGCAATGGGAATTGTATTTTTGTTTCCATCTTGTGCAATAGCAAGCAAAAGAGTCCCCTTGTACTTTCCATACAACCAAGTTCCATCCACTGAGATAAATAGTTTACAAAATTTAAACTCAGATATGCACGGAGGGAAAGCCCAAAATAGTCGTTTGAAAATTTTTGACCCCTATAATAGAGTATTATCAGAATATGCAAGTGATACTTCCATTTCCACAATAGTTCCTGGAAGAAATTTTTGCATAGCCAACAACCACCTTGGAAGTCGATGTAAGACTTTTCCCAGTTCCCATAAATCATTTCGATAGCTTTGTTCTTTGCCATCCATGCCTTTCTATAGGTGATTGTGTAGTTGCATCGTTCCCGAATATGTGCAATGATCACCTTCACTTTAATTGATGGATAAGCTTTCAAAAGCGTCTTTATGCTTTCGCATATGATGTAGAGTCAAGCTTGGTATGATCCCGTGACATAGAAGAATTTGCGAAATTGTGGGGCCCCTTCAAACGACCAATCACCCATTGCTTACTTTTTTGACTTAACGAATCCCTGCATTTGAACAAGCATTGTGAATTCACACATATTCCTGTATTGATCAAATTGCACTACACGGTAATTGAGGGAGTAATTTATGTGATAATATTTAATTGTAAGTTGACAATCTAATTTTCTATTAAACTTCATTCCAATCTCAAGAGATGTATCTAATGGAGGTGGTTCATTAGATGGCATATCAAATTCGTAGGATTGGTAAGCATAATCCAAATTTAGATTACGCATATGGAATGGTGAATTGTATGTTGTTTTAATTACATGAGGTTCTGGTTCTAGATCGTCACCATTGTTATTGTCATCTTCCTTGTACTCGTCTTCGTCTTCATCAAAGTATGTTTCATCTTCACTATCTTCACTTATTTATTTTTGATCAAAATTGGCCATATCATCTAGTGGAGTATATGGTTCAGATTGAGATGTTTCAGGCTCAGATGGTTCAAAATCAGATGTTTCGGCCTGTCAAAGTATGGTTTGGGTTGGTATAGGTCGGGTTGGTAAGATTCATAATTTTGAAAAGAATAAGTGTTTTGTGTTTGAAAATGGTATTCAGGGTGAGGTGTGGTTGAGGATGATGGTTGACCAATATCGTATAATGGATTACCATCCTCAAATGTGGCATATAACTCGATAGATCCGAGTTGCGGCCATTGTTTATGAACATCAAACACGAGTTCAACATCTTCGTCTTCTTCAAGATTTAACAATTCATAATGAACTAGGCCTTGTCCAAATGAGATAGGGTGTCAAAAAATTATATTAGACACCTGTTGATTTTATAACCTCAACTTTGCTTCAATTTTTTTCTTCAAGTAAGGAAGGTTGCATCCAAAATTAACTCAAATAGCTTTTTTTTTCGTCACTTTTGAAATATTTACCAATATCTTGTCTTTCACATATTTCACCATTGTAATAAATCAGGAAAACTATATTTTTTGGTGCCATTGATATGACAATGAGATATTGAGATTGAGATGAAATGGAATGAAAATAATACCTATAGACCAATTGTGATACATGCAGTTATGGACAACCAATTATGATACATGCAATGCTGTAAAATGTTGCCAACTCTTGTGCAATGCCATTGTGATAATTCAACACTTGTGCACTGCCATTGTGATAGTCCAGATGTGCATGCATGCATTGCCTTACAAGTCACCTTTCCCAAAGGCGACTTCGTGACATTCCCTTTGATAAGTCGCCATCTCAAATGGCGATCTCGTGACATATAACCAGCAGCAAGTCGCCATTCACAAAGGTGACCTTGGAAAGAAAATGGACAGATGATTTTTTAGATTGTTAGGAGTCATGTCACTTGAATATCAAAGAAAATGGAATTTTATAAAATTAAAATGACTAAGAGAAACATTTTCAATGTTAACTCTAAAATCATCTAATGAAGAAATAAATATACATTATAGAGCATACATTTTAGAATTGATTGGCGGCATATTAATGCCTGACAAATCCCACAATAGAGTACATATTATGTGGTTTCAGTTGTTGAGAGATTTGCGAGAGATAGGAGAATATAGTTGGGGTTCAGCTATATAGAAAATTGTGTCGTGCATCTGAACCTGGTGTTATATCGATTGGCGGATGTTCACATCTACTTCAAACATGGGCATGGTATCATATGTCGTTTCTTGCACCAATAAGTAATCTTGAGCCTCATTTTCCATTCGCAAAAAGGTAAATATCAAACAAAAGTTAAACATTATATTTATAAAAATATTAATTAATTCACTAACATTCAAATTTATTTTCGTAGATATAGTGGAAAGGGTATGAAATTTAGCGATAGACCTCGTTATCATACCGTTGGATATCGATCAAAAATTGATCACATGATCGTTAACGATGTAATATATTAAAACATTACATTATTTCTATTATTTTATTTTTCTTATGCATATATTACTAACAAACATGTTATATATCAATTTATCTGGAGGCCATATCTACGCCTAATATACGATCATCCAGAAGACAATTGGCTATGAAATGCATCTACATATTTAATTTATTTCTACATAATAGAAATGCATCAAACGGATAGAGTGAAACTACAATTTGGACTACCTTAAGAAATTCCACATCCTCCGAGTAACATGAGAAAGTATCATAAGATGGATTTGCATAAACAAGTTAACTATAGTTGGACATTATTCTACGAAAATGAGAACAAAGAGTGGAATGAACGAGAGAATCATATTCTTCATGGTCAACTTCTAAATGTTGAATTTAAACCAAGTTATGAATACATGGTTTACTTTTGCAAAAATTCTAAACAATTTATTTCTGTAGAAAACCAATTGGTTGATCCTCGTGTCAATCCACCCCAACCTCCACCACAATCTAGCCAACATTTTTTTCACTCTCAACCTCCATCACAATCTAGTAGACATTTGTTTTCACCCCCAACCTCCACCACAATCTAGCCAACATTTTTTACAAGAATCAATGCCCAACACAACACAATAAAATCAATATTATATACAACCACCTCCTGACACTCAACTACCTCCTCATACTTTTACCCACACACCACATCAATCTTACAGGATCACGCCAAGAGAATAATTTAATTTTGAAAGCCAACTACCACATCAAGAAGACAATCGTCGACTATCATTTGCATCAAGCGGAGAGGAATTGTTGTATAACACATTCAACACTCGTCGTAATACATCTGAGTTCGCTACCCAGTTACTGAATAATATGTATCAAACAAAAATTTCAAATTCCAAGCTTTGGGAATGCATATACCCCATTGAATTAAATATC
This sequence comes from Cicer judaicum, assembly GCA_037974835.1. Classification (NCBI taxonomy): domain Eukaryota; kingdom Viridiplantae; phylum Streptophyta; class Magnoliopsida; order Fabales; family Fabaceae; genus Cicer; species Cicer judaicum. Next base: position 3,733,389 of record JBBPBS010000968.1, on the reverse strand, counting down.
CAACTAGACTCAATGTAGAAGTAGTTCTTCTGCAGCACTTCCTCCTAGACATCCTCCACAACAAGAAGACGAAGATCAAGAAGAAAAAGAACAACAACAAACTCATGATGTACCGAGGCATCGTCAAAATCTCGTACGTGGGAGAAAACCTCGAAAATTTGGTACTGGATGCCACCTTTGACATTAATTATCGTAATTTTTATAAAATTTGTGATGTTTTTTATGAATAAATTATGTAATTTAAAGTTTTATCGTAATATAAAATTTCTATTTATGTATTTTTATGAATTATATTAATTATATATATATATTATTTTTTTTTGATTTTTTTCTATAAACTTTTTTTATTTTTTACTAAAAATTATTTTTGATTTTTTTCTATAAAAATTTCTGATTTTTTTTTTCGATAAAAAATGTTTATTTTTTTTTTCTAATAAAAAATGTTTATTTTTTTTGTTGATAAATATCAAAATTAACAAAATATTGGGGCTTATAGGCCCCCAGAGCCCCCTCCCTTAAGCCCCATGAAATAATGAGTCGAAATTTTTTAAAAATTATTTTGATAGGAGCCTAATAATAGAGGTTTAATAAAAAAAAATTAAAATTAAGGGACCTTGTAGTTAGGGGCTTTTTTGACGGCTCTGTCCACCTTTAGCAAACTCAAAGGTTGAACTTAGGAATGGCAATAAAAAAAAATGTTACTTAGTCACGTTTTTAACCGTGACAAATATTAACCATTCTCGTGTGTAGCTGGGCGTCACAATTTATTAACCACAATTAAAATTCATATTAATCACGCTTAAAAGAGTCGTGGTAACATATTTTTAGCTACATATATTTTACATTTAGCCACAACTAAAATCGTGTTAAATGATAAAATAAAAAAATATTTTGTTTTCGCATTTGCAACGGGCCATCCGTGGCTAAGTGTTTTTTTTTTTTTAAATATCAATTATAGGTCTGTTCTTGTTTTTATCAATTATGGCTAAGTGTTTTTTTCTAACAATAGAGTCAAACCAAACATTGTAATGTCGTGAAGACATTCTTAACCAATATAGCAACAATAACTAATTAACATTATAAAACCATCATTAATATTAAAGTATAAAATAGTTTATACCAACAAAAAAAATTTGATCAAAGTAGTCAAATATTCTAAAATCTTATACATAAACTAATGAAACATACAAAAATGGTTGACGATATCAAAATAGTCTAGAGCAAAAGCAAAACAATCCACTAAACGTCCATTCCTTCCATTTGCAATCCAAATAGCAACATATTTCTTCCATTTGCTTGCATACAACAAAAAACACAACCCTTCTATTTGTAGTCCAAAAATCAAGATGAACTTTACTCTTTAATTATGAGAATTAGAACCTGCCAAGTCAAAACATAATGTAAACAAATGTTTACTAACTAAAACTAATGAATAAGTGTCATTTTAATAATATCAATCACTATGTCAAGAAATATAACATGATATTTGCTACTGACTTAAAGTATAGATCTAAGTGCAAAAACTCTTATTAACTTCAATTTCTATATATTATGAGAAATTATATTACTAAGGTGGAGGGAAACCTTGGTTGAAAGTAGGTAACTCATCACCAAATTTTCTTTGCATAAAATTAAGGAGAACTTTAAGTTGATCTTGTGTTTGTGAAAGTTGCTCTTTAGTCTCTTCATATCCATTTAGCTTTTTTTTTTTTTTTTAAAGTGTGCACTTTCTTTTATAACTCCTCAACAATTTTTTGGCTAGAGCTAGCAACACTATCAAATTGCATGAAATATGTGTGCGTCTTGAAAACACTCGTGGGACAAACACCAACACCTAAACCATGCACTCGCCCTGAATGTTCAACTTCGTAAACTTTTCCAATAACATCATATGGATAGGCATTAATCTTTGATGGAACACCTTCAGTGACAACACTTTCTTGATCTTGAGACAAGTTCTCTGATATCTTTTCCTAGTAGAGAAATAAAAGTCAAATAAATTCCACCATACTAGTAGGTTGCAAATACTTTATAAAAATAAAAATGTTATCTTTTTTACTTATTGCGATAGATTTTCCTTCGTCATTCACATAATTTCCATTCTTTTTAAGCAAAGTTGACAATATAACCTCAGTACGACATATAGGTCTATTCAATTGTAGCTCCTAAGATATTAATAAATTATAAATTAATATCAAACTTTTATATACAAATACTTTAATATATTACAAAAATAAAAGTTATGGATTTAACTTACCATATGATGAGCTCTTCCTGCGTTGCTCATACTACCCCCAACATGCGAGACTTTAAGCATATTTCGATTTTTCATATTTTGCTCACTTAGTTTCTACAATTTTCAAATACTAGTTACTATATGTATTTAATATAAAATATCAATGTACTTTGTTTACTTTGTAAAAATAATGCAACAGATATTTATACCTTCATATTTGGTTTTTTTTTTTTTTTTTTATAGTAATTACCAAAGCAATCCAATTATTTTCAAGCACAGTATGATCAATAGCAAGTAGATATTCCTTACTTTTGTTAGGGTAGAAGTATTTAAATAGTAATTTATATTTATAGGCCTTCCATCTTTCTCCTAGGATTGCCCATGTCCATTTGATACCTGCAACTTAATCATACACAAAATGATCCTTACAAGATTATATAAACATCTAAAACTCATCTTGATATTTCTCTAAAGTAGTTACATAGTTCAATCAACACAGAACTAACTTCGTTAGGAAGTGTTTTTCTAAAAGCAATTGGAAAAAGATGTTCCATTATAATATGTGAATCATGACTTTTAAGACCCGATACCTTACGCTTCTTAACGTCAGCACATCTTGAAATGTTTGATTCGTAATTATCTGGAAAACCCATATTTTTTAGAATATGTAGAAAGATATCTTTCTCTGAATTTCTCATTTTAAAGCATGATTGAGGGAACTTAGAGGAATTAGGATATGGATGAAGCTTTTCCCTAATTCCCATTGCCTACAAGTCTTTACGTGCTTGAAGATTGTATTTTGTTCGATTTTTATCATCAAGTACCGTGAACAATACATTATAAGAAACATTCTTCTCTACGTGCATTGGATCAAGGTAGATTATGCTCCCAATAAGGTAGATCCTAAAATATACTCTTTTTCTTCCATTGTAGTGGGCCTTCCTCACTCGTACCCTCATCACATGACCTTTTGCCACTATATTCCTCAATTCATTCAAGCACATTCGAAAGGGGAAGATCTAAACTCCAAAGATCCATTAAATGAATTTTTGATGTAGCTATACCTATGATCAATTGTAAAATATCTACGATGGCCCATGAAACAATTTTTTTCTACCAAATTTCAACCTTTTAGATTCTGTATCAAATCTACATGATGGGCAAACAAGTAATGTGTGTGTATTCCACCCAGATAAGTTATCAAGACCAAGAAAATCACTAAAAGTACAAAACAAGCTAGCACGCATATGAAATATTTCATTCGTAGAGGAATCATAAGCCTCCACACCATTCCATAATATTTTTTACTCTACAGCTAAAGGTTATAGGTAAAGATCAGTACTATTACCAGGAATCTTAGGGCCAGGAATTATCATTGACATGATAAGAGAAGTTTGCTTCATACAATACCATGGAGGGTAGTTATAAAGGTACAACATCTTAGGCCAAACACTATAAGTAGAACTTAAAGTTCTGAATGGATTGAAACTATCTGTAGCCAATTCAAGTCTTACATTACGAGGATCTGAAGTAAAGTTTGAATAAAATGAATCAAAGTCCTTCCATGTTTTACTGTATCCTAGATGCCTTAACAATCCATCAGGGTTTGCCACTATAGCATACCATTTCAATAGATTTGATGTTTTAAGAGACATGTATAACCTTTTCAACCTAGGTATAAATGGGCATTATCGAAGTACTTTAGCGGGTTTTGGCTTCTTTTTCTTTTGATTTCACTATAGCATACCATTATAGCATACCATTATCGAAATTTGTTACATGATTTTCACCACCATCATTTTCATTTGATTTCCATCTAGACATAGTACACTTCTTACATTTATGTCTCTTCTCATCGTCCAATGATCCCCAATACAACATGCAATTATTTGGACATGCATGGATTTTCTCATAGCTTAGACTATCTTAATCATTTTTTTTTTGCTTCATAAAAAGATGTCGGTAGTTTAGCATGGGGAAAAACATCATTTAGAAGCTCAATGATCATTGAAAATGTCTTATCAATAGCACCACATAAAACATTTATATGATATAGACGAATAATGAATGAAAATTTGCTATATTTTGTGCAACCATTATAAAGTTGTTGATTCTCATCTTCCATCAACTCTCTAACTTTTTTAAAATCCTCATAGCCTGCATCCTTTGCACCCATAGGGTGGTTACTATTAGGAATATTTGAGCGCCCATCATCTTGAATTCCTTGATCATCTATGACATCAAATACGTCATTCAACATATCTTGGATTGGATATTGTCTATCTAATGCTTCTTTTACTTGGTTCACTAACTCAACATTGGATTGTCCACATTTTTTCCCATGCATGTACCAAAATGTGTACTTGGTTGGAAAACCCATTTGTAAGAGATGACTAGACAATTCAACTCTGTCACCTTTATGACTAAATTTACATGAAATATAAGGACATCAAATTTTTCCATTCATTGCAGAATTTGAAAATGCAAAATCCAAAAATTCTTTTACTCCATTTAAGAACTATTTTGAGCTCAATGGCTTGTCGATCCAACTCTTATAAATCATAGTTGGATGAATTTGTTTTCATATTTGAATAAAATTATTAAGGCATTTAAGTTGTCAAATAATAATATAAAGATATTAAATTTTACTATTATACAATCATAAACCGTACACACAAGCAATCTAACAAATTCTATTGCATATAGATCAAAACTTACATTCTAGAAAATTAGAAAGATAGATCAAAACTTAAGTTTTAAAACAAATAAAAACATAAGTTTATGAACAAAACTTAATTGTATTTCAACAAACCTATGAAAGATGTAGATGCATAATCAAAGACTTTATCACTTGGAGATAAACTAGATCAATTTGTAACATGAATCAGCTACAAATTAATCAGCTAACTACAATTTAATGAATCGACTGCCTTTTTTATATGATGAGAAAGTGGATTGTGTATTACTCATATAAAGGGATATATTGTTTCTATTAAGTGTTGTTATCATAAGGCTGGTTTATATTTTTTATGTTATTTGATATCAATAATTGCATTTTTCCACAATCAAAAAACAATTTTGAAATATAACATATCTCAATTCAACTTATGTATCCAATTTATTTTTCAAGAAGCCTGCAAACGAAATTTGTAGGGGCTTGATTCTTTGAAGATAACAGAGCGAAACAAAACTAGCGAGTAAGGAAACTGTATTGTTAGTATGGCAAAAGATGAAATTTATACACAATATGGAACCATTAACATCAATAGAAAACCTGCCAACAAGAAAAAGACTAGAAATTGGAAAGCTTGTTGGTTCATGTTGGTATAAAATTATTTTTTGTTTTTCTGTTTCTTAGAAATAGAATCAATGTTGTGTGAAATTGCGTAATGTAATTTAATTTTAGTATGAATTGTTTCAATCGCAACCCCAATTAAGATAAATCAAAATTGCAGTCCGCATTTACGATTTGTTACATCTATGTAATTAATTAAACAATCCAGTTGTGTTTCACATACTTTGTTAGTATTGCAAGATTTTCTCAACTCCTAAAATTTCTCTATAGTTTGAGTATTTATTTTCATAGTTGCACTAATTATGAAAAGTATATGTTATTGAAATGTTTGTTAATTATTTTGTTAGTTTTCATATGTTATCATGAAATATTTTCAACAATGTTGAAATTAGAGATAATATTGATGAGTTTAGCAAAGATAATCACTAAGAGCTTATTGAAGATGATAAAGGAGACACATAAGGTGTTGATAGAAGTTAAAGAACAATGTTTTTTTGGTTGAAAGTAGATTATCAGGTGATGCAGAAAAGATCTAGATTCTTAACTTAGTGATAGATTGTGTTTGTCTTGATGTCAATTTGAATGATAAATGTGATGGATTATAGACATTAGCACCAGTAATTTGGTGAGTTATTTAGATGAAAAGATTCAAAACTTTAATTATGTCTTTTTATATTTATTTTAAATATAATAGTTTGATAAAGTGAATAATTGAAGTCTTATAGTATGAAGATCCTATATGATGCTGAACTTTGAAACATTTTTAATAGGAAATGAATGTTCTGAAAGATTGGCATACAATGATATGAATAGAAACAAATATTAAAAAAAAATCACTACAAACTCAACAATCCCCAAATAAGTTTGTAAAACATATAACTTGAAGATAAAAAACAGAACCTGAAGAAGGAGCTAAATAAAGCAAGTCTTTATGTGTCGGTATCAACTGCAAAAAATTGAAACCTAAAAAATTCAAAACTGAAATTAAATGTATCCGATGCAAAGAAGAAACTCCAAGAAGGTCACACATTCACTGCTGATTTGAAATTAGAAATCAAATTTTTAATTCAGCAGCAAATGTATCCAAACCAATATTTTCAGAAGTCAAATGATAGATTTTAAATATTGATTTTACTTACACTTCTGATCCCTCTAAAAAATGATGGAGGATTCACCGAAGCAGAAGAAAATGTTGGAGAAACTCTCAACTAGCTGAATCAGAGAGGAGAGATTTGTCGATGTCGTTACGATGGCGTACGGTGATGTAAGTGTGAAAGGTAGGGTCAAATGAGTCGAAACTGTGGCGTAAGAGTGAAACGGTGGTGTTATGACATGAAACAGTATGAATGTTGAAAGGGTACAGTGGTGAAATAATGGTACGATGGTGAAACAGTGGTGAATCAATGGTACGATGGTGAAACGATGGTGAAACAATGGTGAATATGATCTTTAGGGATTTTTAAGGATTTACATGGAAAAGAGGGAATCCGAAAAAAAGAGCAAATCTAATAAAAGAGAGAAAATGAAAACAAGCGAAATTGGAAAATAAGGAAGCAACGCACACTTATTATAATGTTAGCCACGGTCACAACTATGGCAAACTTTTTAAGTTACGTAAGGTCATCGTGATCGGGGTTAATTAATCGTGGCTAATCGTCGATTTTCTTGTAGTGACCAGACTGACAGGGGGCTATAGTCTAGTCTACGTCAGATCTAAGTCAGGTCTAAGTTAGATCAAACTTTTGTTCTAAATAAATAAGGTTAAGGCTTCTCAAAAAGCATATCTAGTTAAAAATGTCAGACTACATACCACATAATAACTAGTTTAGGCCGACCTTTTTGTTATATATATATATATTTAATTTTTAGTAATTTATGCATATTAATCTTATTTAATTTTTAACATATTTAAATGTATTATTATAAAATATAAGTATGATGTATATAAAGTCATATTCTTCAAAATGTGATGTTAAATATCAAAATAGAACTTAATTTTATTGATATATTAACTCATTAATTTACTTATAGATATGTTTAATTACTTATTCAAAAATATTAAAATGAAATAGACTTTTAAGTAGACTAGCAAGCCATATTAGACTTTTATTAATGTCATTCAGATCTAAAAAGTAAACCTATGAGGCAACATACTAGATTTAAGACTTAAATTTTTTGACAAATCAGAATCAAATTTAAGTAAGTCTAACTCGATCTAGTCTATTAGCCTCCTTAATTATACTTAATTTTAATTTAGACTTATACAGGTAGATGCACAATAATTTTCCAACTAAACAATAACATTCAAAATTTAAGAGTGGCGAGAATCTTTACTAATTCTTTATTCAACTTTACAATATGATTCTTACGGTTTTTTTTTAATAATCTCTCATCCCAAATATAATAATTCTTACGGTTTTTTTAATTTATTGATTTGAGTTATGTATTTAAGATAAATTATATAATAAGTGAATTTTCTACATTTTAAAGTAATTTCTTTTATCTAATGAAGTATTTGATATATTAAACGATTTCATGCATACATAAAAAGTAACTTGTTTTAATGTAAATAAATATATAAAATATATTATGTTTTACTTATATTTTCTGTCTATGTATTCATATTCCAAAAACATTTGGGGGGAGTTATTGGTGAATTAAAATATATCATTAACAAGTCACAAGAATACATACTATTATTTTATAATAAAAAAAAAAACATGGGGGAGATCACTAGGACCTCAAAAGCTCCCTAATATGTATTTATTTTAATCATAGTTGAAGAAGCATGGCCTCGACCATTTAGAAACATTGATTGTTCCCTTACTCTAAAAAGTCTTCCATAAAATGTAACCTTTATTTTGTTGGAGTAAGAACTAGCATGAAAGTTGATCCATAAGGCGAGTGTGATTGTTTGCATTTCATTTTTCTTTTGTCAAACCTTATACATACTAAGTTAATCACAGCTAGCCGCATAAAGTTTAGTTTAATTGCTTGAATATTGCAATTATTGAAGTTTGTATATCACTTATAAACTTGTATCATGGCATAATCATCGTGGGTACATCTATGGGCACCTAAAAGATCAAACGAGAATTTTAAAGTAAATGAGTGATTGACAAAAAACAAATTGATTAGTTTTTTTTTAGTAGTGTAACCTTAAGTAAATTTTATAATTCTCTATGTTTATGTAATTAAATTTTTTAGTCTCAAAAATAAATTGAGATTGTTAATTCCGAGTTAGTGGTGGAGAAAACTCTCAATATTTTATGTTTGTTGCGTAGAAATTTTTAAGGAAAATAGATAGAAACAAAAAAGTCATGGCAAATATTTTTGTTAATAAGTTTTGAAATAAAGGGGGTAATGAATTGTGCTAAGTTATTTTAATTTAAAAGTATTTGAGTGGTAAAAATTTTATAAACTTTAAAGAAGTTAGGAAAAAGTTCTCTTGTGAATTTTATGGCAGTATAAATTAAAATTTGGAGTCCTTTAAGTTTAAAATCATAGGAGTTGTTATCTTTGATTATTTATGGTGTTTTAAACTAGATTTGGATTTTAAATTTTTTTGAAAAACTTTGATGAGTAAAATGGTTTTAGTCGAGTGATATACATATATAAAGAGAGTTTAAAATTTTGTTTAAAAGTTGATTTGAAGTTTACTTTGTTGTTAAGATGTTAAAACTTTTATCTTTTGCGTTTTTGTGGAAACAAGGTTTCTACCTTTATAGATTGAACTAAAAAGTTTTAGTCATTGATATTAAAATTTTAATTTTTATAAAGAAATTTAACTTTGAGAAACAAAGTTTCAAACTTCATTTCATGACTTTGAGAATAGTTCATATAAAAATTATATATAAGGGTTCGAACTTTGTATATCAAAAAAGTTTGAAAGAGAAATATTTACTTTATGAACAAAGTTTCAATCTTAAGTTTTAATGTTAAAAGTTTAAATTTTTATAGTAATGATATCAACTTTATGCTAAAACTTGAGGTTGAAAAAGTATTTAAGTCTTTTCAAAAAACAATGATCGATTATAATTTTGATTTTTGATATATGATTTTATTATGAATGAAGATTTTAGTTGGAGACGTAAAAGAAAATTATGAACTTGATAAGTATTTGGGGTTGATGAAAAAATGTGTTTTTAAGCGAAAGTTTATATATAAAGCATAATTAATAAAGATTAAGATTTGACATATGTAAAATTGGAAAATCATGATTTTAAATAATTAGAATATTTGAACTCTTAGTATTTGAGTTTTTTTTTTTTTTTTAAGATTTCTTGATACAAACCTTCTACTAGATTTTCAAATATTAAAATGTTGAAATTTATGTAGTTGATTGATGATTAAATTGAAATTTCAAACCTTGTGAGTATGTTTGTCTTTGATTAATTTTGGTAAGAAACTATTTTGTCCTAAATTTTTAAAGACAAAGATTTGAATTGAACTTCAATAAGTTTGAAAAACAATTTCAAGATTTTCAAAGTGTGGCATAAATATTTTGAGATTCGTTTTCGTCAAAGTACTTAAACCAATGTTTTTGAAGTTAGTGAACCTAAGAGAAAAGTCAAACCCTAAATGATTTGGATAATGACCAAACCTAGAATTCATTTGGGGGTTGGTTTAGAAATTGTATTGATTAAATTAATTGATTGGTTTAAGGTACAGGGAAATTGAGATATATCATTCGAATCGTCAAATAGGTTATGTTGGCGTAGCGTAAGTTGCTTGTGTAATAAAGCATTGTCGAGGTAAGGGGTACTTTCTAACGATATTATATATGCTTGAATGTAAAATGTGTGAGAATCATGTGCAGTGACATATAAATATTGCATTAGGGTGTTTTGTCACACGAACCATGTTTGTTATATAATAATATTTATATGCATATTTATTTTTCACTTGACACCATGCCTTATTATGCTTTCATGTTTTGTATTTTCGTATGTATGATATTTTTAGATTGTGACTCTCTATTATTATTGTTAGTCGGACTTATGCCTCAGGTTCTTAGAGTTTTGTGTCGTGATGGAATTGCTAGACGTCAAAGACGTGACATAGCAATGATTTTGGATTTGTAATATGAAGAATTGAAATTTGATGTCATTCGTGGATCCTTAATACACATTCACCCTCATTTAGATTAATGATCAACTTAAGATTTTATTTCAGAAATTTATTAGTGCTCCCTTTTTTATTGTAGTGTTGTTGTTGCAATGTAATTTATGTATTTGAAACAATTGTAATTTTTTTTAGTCAATGTGAATTGTTCGATTATAAATAAGGCCATTGTGTCGAAACTATTTCTTGGATAATTTATTCAAATATCTTTTCTAAAATCACCAAAATATCTCACGTTAAAAAATATATACAAAAATGTCTCGCATTCCCTCCCCGCGATGTCAAAGATTTCAATTTCCCTTCATTTTAACAATTGAATAGTTGTTAATTTAATAAATTAAAAATAATATAAAATATTTTAAAAATAAAATAAATGAAAGAAAAAAATTTGGTTGTTATACCTATCCTATGTAGATAAATTTATATTATTATAACTCCCTCGTATTTTAGAGATATATTAGCAACTTAATTTTATTTTGTTAACAACTTCTTACAATTTTTTCTTCGAATCTAATAAAAAAGAATGATAAAATAATAATAATAATAATAAAATAATTATAATTATAATTAAAATATAGTAAATTATATGAATAATATCAAACAAAGCACATTCAACTAAAGAAGAAAAAAATACATCAAAATTAAGTTGATAAAATAATATAGCACGTTATTTATTTTGACATATTTATTCAACCAAATTAATTTTGATATATTATGTTGAATATTATTAATATAATTTGCTATTTTGTTTAATAATAATAATAATTTTTTAATATTTTTATTTTTATTAATTTTTAACAGATTCTGAGAAAAAATAAGAGGAAATTATTAAATTAAGTTGCTAATACAAAATAAAATGGAGTTAACATAATATAAATTTTTCTACAAAATAGGAGAGAATTTTTAAAATTATATAACACCTTATTTATTTTAGCACCTACACTCAACACATTTTTTTCTTAAGTTTAATTTAATCTATTTTATTTAATTTTATGTATAACTTTTTTAAAATATATTTATTATTTTTAATTTATTAAATTAACAATTATTCAATTATTAAAATTAAAAAAAAAAAAATTGAAACCTTGTACTGGATGCGGTCTCCTGCGTCAAATTATGTTTTCCTTCATGTGGTTGAAAGGCAAATAAGCGACCCTTGAAGAAAAAAATACAGAGTAGGACAGGTGTATATTTTTTTGGTAACCTTAAAAAAATAAAAGAGATATTTAAATAAATTAACCTCATTTCTTTTACAATAGTTGTTTTAATATTTTTTTTTTCATAGAGATAAAGTTGGAGAAAAAATTTATTTCACTCCCTTGCGTTGAACTCACTTAAACTCCAATGAAAAAGCATAGCAAAAAAAGTTTAGACTTTGTCTAAAACCAATTTTAATGAAAAAAACATGGTCCCAATTAATGCTATCTAAATCTTTACCTAATATTAATTTTAATCAATTAAAGTAGTATTATTAATAAATAATTAATATTTTTAATAATAATTTTTTAATTATTGTATTTTTAATGAATATCCACGTTATAAATAAATGAAAATGATCAGTCAGGATAAGTTTTTAGAAAACTATTCCTATTTAGTCGGTAAATAACCGAATAGCCAAAATATTCGAAACAAACCATTTTAGTTAAAAAAAAAAATGTTTTAAGAAAATAAGTATATCCTAGTCTCTCTGCTGATACCTATTATTGTTTTGAGTTTTCAGTCCCGCGCCTTGAACTCACTTAAACTCCAGTTTTGTTTTTGCTTTGAATATTTCTTCCATTTCATTTCACTGAGAACATGAGGAAGAAGAATTCTTCACCTTCTTTTATTTATCATTCCCGTGTTGATAATGAGAAAACAAATAGTTCAAGTATGCTGCACAAATGTAATTTGTGTGACAAAACATTCAGCTCCGGAAAAGCTCTCGGTGGTCACAAAACATCGCATCGCTCTAACCTCCTTCAACCTCCAATCAAGAAACACTGCCGTGGTAACAATTATGATGATCAACAAATACTATCACCTGTTCACTTATCCAAATCTTCGCCGCCAAGATCTCGTGAAACGAAGAGTACAATTGATTATGAAGCTATTAATGTCGCTCAAATACTCTATGAAATATCTCGCGCTGACCCTGAAATGTTGAAACTTTCAACCGATATCGATAATCAAATGAACACGAAACTAGTGACGACGGTGAAAGATAATAACAATAAAAACAAATCATTAGTGCTCAAATTCAAGATTCCTAAAGACAAGAAGATCTTTCAAACACATCATGAAGATTGCAACCGACGTGATAATAAAGAGTAGAGAATTGTTTACAATTTTGATGTTTATCATATAGTTATTTGTTCTTTGAAGAACTTGTGATATAGTTATTTGTATTAATTCAAGGGAGTTATTTCCTATTTTATCAAATAAAATTTCCATTTGTTTTTATATCAATGATTAAATTAGCAAGTGATAAAAAATGGAAACAAATTCCTACTATTTCGATGATTAAATTCTTACTATCTTAAGGTTAAATTATTGGGATATATCTCTGATTACCTACTGATTTCCTTTCTTTGTTTGAATCTCACTGACGTAACATCGATCGAGTTCTATATGCATAGTATAATGTGTTAGTTCAAAACTAATATTGCCTACTTTTTGAATATTAATAATTTAAAATGAATAACATGTTGGAACTTTGTTGGTGACAATTGCTGTAAGACTTTAATAGTGAAGTTGTTGATCAAGATTCTATGTAGCAAATTCCAAAGCTGTGTTGTTACACTAGCCTTTAGGTTCGATTCGCCCCCACCAATCAAATGCAAATGAGACAACCAGCGAATCCCCTTCAGGGTACTTTGAAAACCTTGATATGATTTGCACTATCACACAAAGAATATCTCTCAATAGTATGTTACAAAATAATGTTACCTATTCTTTTCTCATGCATTAGAAATGAATAAGTTGACTTAGTATATGAGAATGTGTGAAAGAAAATGGATGGCAATTACTTGAATTTGTTGTTTGCATTCTGTCCAAAGTGACCCTATTTATAGGAAAATAATGTCACTTGGGAAAGAGTTGCAATTCTTCTTGTGCCACTGTTTGCGAAGGGTCATATATAATTACCTTTCATATATTAATTGAAGTTATGCAATGGTCTGGTGGGAAAACGTTATGCATTTTAAATTTACAGTCGAAATTTTGCTTTTCCAGTTAATTATTAGAGTAAAAACTCAAATTTAATTTGACTGATATTTTTTTTTAGTATTTTTTTTACAGAGACTAAATAGCTCGCGTGTCTTTACTTTTAGTGTATATAAGTGATAGTTGCATTTGTTTTGTAGCATTACAGTTGGTCAGTATTGTTTCCTGCAGAAATTATGATAAAAGAATTGCATAAAAGTGAAGCTAGCTATTGCCTTAATAAAATAGAGCAGATCAGGTAATAGGTAATGTATGGATGGAAAAGAACAACTGTTGTTTCAGAATTTAAAAACCTTTAGAAAAATAATTGATACCACCGAAAATATTATTGGGTTGAGTCGTAGACTAGGTCGCTCTCTTTAAGACGTTTCGAGACACTGTCCAAATTGTGCAAGTGCAAGACAGACTATTAACCACGAAGTCCCCAAGATAAAACCCCAGGATAAAATAGTCAAGATACTCTATATCGGAGTTCTACTGCGCAGTAGAAAACCATTCTAGAATTATACCCTCAATATGGCAGTTGAATGACTGCCACTCGTAATATGACACTCGTAATAAGGCCAAGGCCAAGGACGGCCGAGCCTAGCCGGATGGACGGCGACGCCCGCACATGTTGTGGTCCATTTGCTTGCGTTCTCCCTCCTTCACAAAATTAGGGTACCCCTTGGGGCCCTCCTCAAGTTTCATACCTCCACCTTATATATGCTAATAGTGAGTGATATCCATCCTATGTGGTACTTCTTCATTTTTTCAATTCACAACAACACTAGCTCTCATAAAGACCATAATTATTTCCAATAAATTTCCATTAAAGCATCATCACTTCCAACGTCAAACGCTTCTATAAGATTATGCATAAACAAAGGTGTCTCTTGACTTGAACCTTTGCATAGCAAGTGAGATTCAGATTCAATTAGAGTGACTCGTAGCCTTGAACTCTATCTCTGACATGAAACCCACACACAACCTTTTCATTGGGTGTATTCTCAAATGCCCGTGCATTTAGGGTCATGCATGTGAATCCCAGTATAGTGAACGCTCTATGAATTCTGCCTCAAAATTCCATAGGAAGCGACCCCCACTTCCACATTCACATAGGCAAGTCTATCACGAGTACTCCACTCTACATAGAGTATAGATCTCATTAAGAATTTCTATTATCTCATCATGTTATCATTTCAGGAATCATGCTTCTCTTATATATTATATAGCATGTTCATCTCATATCACTATGACTTGTTATTACCCATTGAACCTAATTCTTGGGATCTCCAGTCTTTTAGTTCAGGTTACCATAATAAATGACTCATTTATCTATAGACAATAATCCCATCCTTTTGGATGTATTTAGGACTTTCTCTCTAGCTAATGATTTCGTCAAAGCATATGCTAAATTTTCATCAATGCGTACATGATTCACAATAACAGCTCCTTTAGAAAGTAATTATCTAAATGTGTTGTGCTTACGACATATTTGTCTTCTTTTAGTGTTGTAATAACGATTCTCAATCTTTGCAATAGCCGCGGTACGATCGTAGTGGATCAACACAACTAGCAATGGTTTTTCCCACAAAGGGATCTATGCTAGCAAGCATCTCAACCAACTTGCTTCTTCACTAGCAGTAGCTAGTGCTATCATTTCACAATCCATAGTGGACTAAGCCAATATCGTCTATTTCTTTGATTTACATGATACAGCACCGCCGACTATATTAAAAACACAACCACTGGTTGCTTTGGATTCATCTCATAAGGTGTTCCAATCAACATCACTGTATCTTTCAAGGACGAGAGGAAACCTTTGATAGTGTAATCCAAGACTCATGGTCCTTTTAAAGTATCTCATGACTCTTACGATAGCGTGCCAATGCTCCATACTAGGTCTATTAGTAAACTTGCAAAACAATCCCACAATGTAGGCTATGTCGGGTCTAGTGTAATCAGTGGCATACCTGAGGCTGCCAATGATGCTTGTATATTCAGTTTGTCTAAAACCTTCACCAGAGTTCCATAAAAGTTTCACACTTGGATCATTGGTGTGCAAGCAGATTTACAGTCACCGTAATTAAATTTCTTTAGAATCTTTTCAACGTATTGAGATTGATCCAAAGAAATTCCCTTTTCTGACCTAGTAATCTTGATTCCAAGGATTACACTTGCTTCTCCGAGGTCTTTCATATCAAAGTGGTTACTCAACACTGATTTCACATTATTTACAACACGAATGTTTGAACCAAATATGAGTAAGTCATCTACATAGAGACATATGATAGTGCAAATGCTATTTTCATATTTGTAATAAATACATTTGTCACTTTCATTCACTTTAAACTCATTCGACATAATCAAGTTATCAAATTTTTCATGCCATTCGTTAGGAGCTTGTTTAAGACCATACAAAGACTTATCTAACTTATAGACCTTGTCTTCTTGTCCATGATTACAAAATCTCCAGGTTGTTCCATATAAATTTCTTCTTCTAGGTCACCATTTAAAAAGGTTGTTTTAACATCCATCTGGTGTATCACCAGATTATGAATAGCCGTAAGTAATATAAGCACCCTAGTGGATGTTAGTCTAGTGACTGGTGAAAAAGTGTCGAATAAATCTATATTTTTTCTTTGTCTAAAACTTTTGGCTATAAGGCGTGCCTTGTATTTAACAACAGATCCATCGAGTTTTAGTTTCTTTTTCAAAATCCGTTTACAACATATTGGTTTGAAACCAGGAGGCAAGTCTACTAAATGTCAGGTCTTGTTAGACTCTAGAGAATCCATTTCTAAATTCTTTAAGATTTGCAGGATCCTCTTCTAAATTATAGACCATATATTTTGGTCCATAATCTTTAGCAACTCTTACTCTCTTACTCCTTCGAGTTTTTGTTTCTGTCTTATTTGTTGCTTTCAGCGCTTTTTATCACATGAACTTGACAAGGTTCGCCGCTCCCACTATTTCTAGATTTGAAGGGAATTTATGTTAATAGAAGTCAACATCATTTGACTTCTTGATCATTTTCACATTTGACTTCATGAACTTGACTAGGTTTGCCGCTCCCACTATACGCTTTACTGTTTACTGCATATCCTATGAATACACATTCATAGGCTCTATTGCAAGTTTGATTCGCTTGGGATCTAGGATTCTGACATAAGCCAGACAACCCCATGTTCGAAGATAAGACAAGTTGGGCTGTCTTTTCTTCATTATCTCATAAGGAGATGTTTTGCTTTTTGATTTTGCAACTCTATTAAAAACAAAGAAAACAGTCAAAATAATTTCCTCCTACCAGCGAGATGCAGCACCAGAGTTAAGCATAATAGCAACAACTAGTTCAGTAAGAGTTCTATTATTTCTTTCAGCTTTACCATTCATTTATGGTGAATATAGTGCAGTAGTTTCATGTATAATTCCTTGGGTTTTGAAAAACTCATCAAACAAACTGGAATCATACTTTGTTCCTCTATCACAAAGAAACCTCTTAATCTTTTTACTAAATTGATTTTCAATTTCAGTTACAAAGATCTTAAACATGTCAAGCGTTTCACTTTTATTTTTCATCAGATATACAAAAGTAAAATCAAAGCAATCGTCAATAAAAGTGATGAAATAACGCTTTCCATTTATGGTTAGCATTCCATCAAGTTCAAATATATCAGAGTGTATTAATTCTAGGGGTTCAGATTCTGTAACTACTGATATATGTGACTGCAAAAATCACACGTTTGAAAAACCAAATTTTTGGAATTCTTTTAGAGATAATTTTGGAATTAAGCCTAAATTACTTAGGTTTGAAATCTCACGTTTGTTCATATGGCAGAGTTTGACATGCCAACTCATTTAAATGCTGTATTTTTTGCAAGTGTCAAACAACCAATACATAATAACTTAGTCTCTAATACATTATTTTCAAGAGCATGATAACAGTAAGAAAATGGGGAGAATATTTTAAAAAATGCCTTATGTATGGTGTATAAATGCTTTGTAGCACCGACAATTTTAATCGAAGACATCTCTTATTGTTCGTCACGTGCCAATATTCAACACCGACACAATATCAATACAATGATTACATTCAATTAATTCATTTTCTCAAATTATTATCATTGTCGATTTGTCCATGTCAACGTCGTTTTTGCTTGTTTGGTAACAATGTTAGTATTTGTGCTTCATCGTATACATGTATTTCTCGTACTGGTTTTATTCAGTTGTTTCTAGTAGTTGTTGCTCCATATGACACCTTTGCTCATTCATTCCCATGTCTATTTGTTTATTTCAATTTTCCTATAACATTACTCTTTAAGAATCAATTGCATGTTGAATGTATTCTACATGTCTCGATTATAATGTTATCAATTATTCAATAAATTGTTTAAAATTTAAAACTTGAACACTAGATTGAAAGAAGTATTAATTTTTAAACAAATGTAGCCTTAAGTGATGCATGTGGCCATATTGAGATATATTGTCTTTTGTATTTGAATCATATTTCAATACTACTGTATATCACATCTTTTACACCATCAAATATATGTGTTTCATTATTTATATTTGACCGTAATTTTTGAGATGGTATCCGAGCTTTTGGTAAACCCTAGCCACCTTTATTGTAGTAAACTTTCGCCACCGAGACCCATCTTCGTTGCAGTATGTTTTTGTTATTTTTGAGTTTCCAAAAACTTTTAAAAATTAATTTATGCCACCGAAAATATTACTCGATTGGGTCGCGGACTAGGTCGTTCTCTTTAAGGGATTTCGTGGCACCCCAAATTTTGCAAGGCAGACTATAAACTACGAAGTCCCTATGATAAAACAAGCTAGATACACTATATCGGAGTTCTATTGCACCATAGAAAATTGTTCTAGAATTAAACCCTCATTATGACAGTCAGATGACATCCACTTATAATATGGTACTACGACCAATTGAAAGAAAGAGAAGAAGGGAGAAATAAAGGGGGAGAAATATAGAAAATCCTCATATTTAGAGAGCTTTTGGTGTCCTTTTACAAATGAGGAGAACCCTTTATGGAAATCTGCAACTAGATCAGAGGAAAACAAGCTATATCATTCCAGATTCACAGAACGTGCACTCCAATTATCAAGTGCGCTCTAAACTGATTACCAGAGACTTGATGCACGAAATCAGGGGCAAGGAACTTACCAGATCAGATGTTGAATGGTGGTTGAAGGGAAATTATATAATTAACATATCAATGAGATAAAAACGCATGTAATAGGTAATGTATGAGATTACAGTTGGTCAGTATTGTTTCCTGCAGAAATTATGATAAAAGAATTGCATAAAAGTGAAGCTAGCTATTGCCTTAATAAAATAGAGCAGATCAGGTAATAGGTAATGTATGGATGGAAAAGAACAACTGTTGTTTCAGAATTTAAAAACCTTTAGAAAAATAATTGATACCACCGAAAATATTATTGGGTTGAGTCGTAGACTAGGTCGCTCTCTTTAAGACGTTTCGAGACACTGTCCAAATTGTGCAAGTGCAAGACAGACTATTAACCACGAAGTCCCCAAGATAAAACCCCAGGATAAAATAGTCAAGATACTCTATATCGGAGTTCTACTGCGCAGTAGAAAACCATTCTAGAATTATACCCTCAATATGGCAGTTGAATGACTGCCACTCGTAATATGACACTCGTAATAAGGCCAAGGCCAAGGACGGCCGAGCCTAGCCGGATGGACGGCGACGCCCGCACATGTTGTGGTCCATTTGCTTGCGTTCTCCCTCCTTCACAAAATTAGGGTACCCCTTGGGGCCCTCCTCAAGTTTCATACCTCCACCTTATATATGCTAATAGTGAGTGATATCCATCCTATGTGGTACTTCTTCATTTTTTCAATTCACAACAACACTAGCTCTCATAAAGACCATAATTATTTCCAATAAATTTCCATTAAAGCATCATCACTTCCAACGTCAAACGCTTCTATAAGATTATGCATAAACAAAGGTGTCTCTTGACTTGAACCTTTGCATAGCAAGTGAGATTCAGATTCAATTAGAGTGACTCGTAGCCTTGAACTCTATCTCTGACATAAAACCCACACACAACCTTTTCATTGGGTGTATTCTCAAATGCCCGTGCATTTAGGGTCATGCATGTGAATCCCAGTATAGTGAACGCTCTATGAATTCTGCCTCAAAATTCCATAGGAAGCGACCCCCACTTCCACATTCACATAGGCAAGTCTATCACGAGTACTCCACTCTACATAGAGTATAGATCTCATTAAGA
>JBBPBS010000968.1:3651350-3709501 GCA_037974835.1 Cicer judaicum | reverse complement strand
AAACCCACACACAACCTTTTCATTGGGTGTATTCTCAAATGCCCGTGCATTTAGGGTCATGCATGTGAATCCCAGTATAGTGAACGCTCTATGAATTCTGCCTCAAAATTCCATAGGAAGCGACCCCCACTTCCACATTCACATAGGCAAGTCTATCACGAGTACTCCACTCTACATAGAGTATAGATCTCATTAAGAGTTTCTATTATCTCATCATGTTATCATTTCAGGAATCATGCTTCTCTTATATATTATATAGCATGTTCATCTCATATCACTATGACTTGTTATTACCCATTGAACCTAATTCTTGGGATCTCCAGTCTTTTAGTTCAGGTTACCATAATAAATGACTCATTTATCTATAGACAATAATCCCATCCTTTTGGATGTATTTAGGACTTTCTCTCTAGCTAATGATTTCGTCAAAGCATATGCTAAATTTTCATCAATGCGTACATGATCCACTATAACAGCTCCTTTAGAAAGTAATTATCTAAATGTGTTGTGCTTACGACATATTTGTCTTCTTTTACTGTTGTAATAACGATTCTCAATCTTTGCAATAGCCGCGGTACGATCGTAGTGGATCAACACAACTAGCAATGGTTTTTCCCACAAAGGGATCTATGCTAGCAAGCATCTCAACCAACTTGCTTCTTCACTAGCAGTAGCTAGTGCTATCATTTCACAATCCATAGTGGACTAAGCCAATATCGTCTATTTCTTTGATTTACATGATACAGCACCGCCGACTATATTAAAAACACAACCACTGGTTGCTTTGGATTCATCTCATAAGGTGTTCCAATCAACATCACTGTATCTTTCAAGGACGAGAGGAAACCTTTGATAGTGTAATCCAAGACTCATGGTCCTTTTAAAGTATCTCATGACTCTTACGATAGCGTGCCAATGCTCCATACTAGGTCTATTAGTAAACTTGCAAAACAATCCCACAATGTAGGCTATGTCGGGTCTAGTGTAATCAGTGGCATACCTGAGGCTGCCAATGATGCTTGTATATTCAGTTTGTCTAAAACCTTCACCAGAGTTCCATAAAAGTTTCACACTTGGATCATTGGTGTGCAAGCAGATTTACAGTCACCGTAATTAAATTTCTTTAGAATCTTTTCAACGTATTGAGATTGATCCAAAGAAATTCCCTTTTCTGACCTAGTAATCTTGATTCCAAGGATTACACTTGCTTCTCCGAGGTCTTTCATATCAAAGTGGTTACTCAACACTGATTTCACATTATTTACAACACGAATGTTTGAACCAAATATGAGTAAGTCATCTACATAGAGACATATGATAGTGCAAATGCTATTTTCATATTTGTAATAAATACATTTGTCACTTTCATTCACTTTAAACTCATTCGACATAATCAAGTTATCAAATTTTTCATGCCATTCGTTAGGAGCTTGTTTAAGACCATACAAAGACTTATCTAACTTATAGACCTTGTCTTCTTGTCCATGATTACAAAATCTCCAGGTTGTTCCATATAAATTTCTTCTTCTAGGTCACCATTTAAAAAGGTTGTTTTAACATCCATCTGGTGTATCACCAGATTATGAATAGCCGTAAGTAATATAAGCACCCTAGTGGATGTTAGTCTAGTGACTGGTGAAAAAGTGTCGAATAAATCTATATTTTTTCTTTGTCTAAAACTTTTGGCTATAAGGCGTGCCTTGTATTTAACAACAGATCCATCGAGTTTTAGTTTCTTTTTCAAAATCCGTTTACAACATATTGGTTTGAAACCAGGAGGCAAGTCTACTAAATGTCAGGTCTTGTTAGACTCTAGAGAATCCATTTCTAAATTCTTTAAGATTTGCAGGATCCTCTTCTAAATTATAGACCATATATTTTGGTCCATAATCTTTAGCAACTCTTACTCTCTTACTCCTTCGAGTTTTTGTTTCTGTCTTATTTGTTGCTTTCAGCGCTTTTTATCACATGAACTTGACAAGGTTCGCCGCTCCCACTATTTCTAGATTTGAAGGGAATTTATGTTAATAGAAGTCAACATCATTTGACTTCTTGATCATTTTCACATTTGACTTCATGAACTTGACTAGGTTTGCCGCTCCCACTATACGCTTTACTGTTTACTGCATATCCTATGAATACACATTCATAGGCTCTATTGCAAGTTTGATTCGCTTGGGATCTAGGATTCTGACATAAGCCAGACAACCCCATGTTCGAAGATAAGACAAGTTGGGCTGTCTTTTCTTCATTATCTCATAAGGAGATGTTTTGCTTTTTGATTTTGCAACTCTATTAAAAACAAAGAAAACAGTCAAAATAATTTCCTCCTACCAGCGAGATGCAGCACCAGAGTTAAGCATAATAGCAACAACTAGTTCAGTAAGAGTTCTATTATTTCTTTCAGCTTTACCATTCATTTATGGTGAATATAGTGCAGTAGTTTCATGTATAATTCCTTGGGTTTTGAAAAACTCATCAAACAAACTGGAATCATACTTTGTTCCTCTATCACAAAGAAACCTCTTAATCTTTTTACTAAATTGATTTTCAATTTCAGTTACAAAGATCTTAAACATGTCAAGCGTTTCACTTTTATTTTTCATCAGATATACAAAAGTAAAATCAAAGCAATCGTCAATAAAAGTGATGAAATAACGCTTTCCATTTATGGTTAGCATTCCATCAAGTTCAAATATATCAGAGTGTATTAATTCTAGGGGTTCAGATTCTGTAACTACTGATATATGTGACTGCAAAAATCACACGTTTGAAAAACCAAATTTTTGGAATTCTTTTAGAGATAATTTTGGAATTAAGCCTAAATTACTTAGGTTTGAAATCTCACGTTTGTTCATATGGCAGAGTTTGACATGCCAACTCATTTAAATGCTGTATTTTTTGCAAGTGTCAAACAACCAATACATAATAACTTAGTCTCTAATACATTATTTTCAAGAGCATGATAACAGTAAGAAAATGGGGAGAATATTTTAAAAAATGCCTTATGTATGGTGTATAAATGCTTTGTAGCACCGACAATTTTAATCGAAGACATCTCTTATTGTTCGTCACGTGCCAATATTCAACACCGACACAATATCAATACAATGATTACATTCAATTAATTCATTTTCTCAAATTATTATCATTGTCGATTTGTCCATGTCAACGTCGTTTTTGCTTGTTTGGTAACAATGTTAGTATTTGTGCTTCATCGTATACATGTATTTCTCGTACTGGTTTTATTCAGTTGTTTCTAGTAGTTGTTGCTCCATATGACACCTTTGCTCATTCATTCCCATGTCTATTTGTTTATTTCAATTTTCCTATAACATTACTCTTTAAGAATCAATTGCATGTTGAATGTATTCTACATGTCTCGATTATAATGTTATCAATTATTCAATAAATTGTTTAAAATTTAAAACTTGAACACTAGATTGAAAGAAGTATTAATTTTTAAACAAATGTAGCCTTAAGTGATGCATGTGGCCATATTGAGATATATTGTCTTTTGTATTTGAATCATATTTCAATACTACTGTATATCACATCTTTTACACCATCAAATATATGTGTTTCATTATTTATATTTGACCGTAATTTTTGAGATGGTATCCGAGCTTTTGGTAAACCCTAGCCACCTTTATTGTAGTAAACTTTCGCCACCGAGACCCATCTTCGTTGCAGTATGTTTTTGTTATTTTTGAGTTTCCAAAAACTTTTAAAAATTAATTTATGCCACCGAAAATATTACTCGATTGGGTCGCGGACTAGGTCGTTCTCTTTAAGGGATTTCGTGGCACCCCAAATTTTGCAAGGCAGACTATAAACTACGAAGTCCCTATGATAAAACAAGCTAGATACACTATATCGGAGTTCTATTGCACCATAGAAAATTGTTCTAGAATTAAACCCTCATTATGACAGTCAGATGACATCCACTTATAATATGGTACTACGACCAATTGAAAGAAAGAGAAGAAGGGAGAAATAAAGGGGGAGAAATATAGAAAATCCTCATATTTAGAGAGCTTTTGGTGTCCTTTTACAAATGAGGAGAACCCTTTATGGAAATCTGCAACTAGATCAGAGGAAAACAAGCTATATCATTCCAGATTCACAGAACGTGCACTCCAATTATCAAGTGCGCTCTAAACTGATTACCAGAGACTTGATGCACGAAATCAGGGGCAAGGAACTTACCAGATCAGATGTTGAATGGTGGTTGAAGGGAAATTATATAATTAACATATCAATGAGATAAAAACGCATGTATTTATTATTAAAAAAAATAAAGCATATTTTTTTAAAAAATTTATGAGTACTAAAAAATAATACCCCACTTAGCCCAAGCCTGACCGGACAGAGAACGATGGCAGCGCACGTTTGTGTTGTGATCAATTTTGTATGCGTTCTTCCACCTACAAAAAATTGGGATACCCCTTGGGACACACCCCAAGTTCCATACCTCCACCTTATAAGAACTACTAGTGTGTGTTATCCCTCCTATGTGAGACTTCCTTATTTTTCAATTCACACCAACACTAACTCTCATTCATATCATCATTATTTCCAACAATCTTCTATTAATATCATCACCATTTCCAACAACCCCCACTTGAATTTAAAAAGAAGGTTTCTAAAATAGCGTCAAACGATTCTATAAGATCATGCATAAATTGAGGTGTCTCATGACTTGAACCTTTGTATAACAAGTAACATTCAAATTCAACAAGAGTGACTCGTATTCTTTAACCTCATAATCATCATATTTTTACATTAACTAATTTATATCTCAAATGGCTACAACAATACGTAGCGACCCATTGATAAATCGTTGGAAAATAAGATTTTTTCATTCATCTCTATTATACTAATGAGTTGGAATGCTCACTCACCCATTACCTCAAACTGATGTTTTCATAAGATATAAGGACCAAAATAATTTTTAGCAAACATGAGATGTTGACAATGCGCAATGAGTAAGTCCAAAAGCATTGATAAATTTGTTGAGTCAATGAAACATGGCCGATAATTTACGCTGGGCATAAGAGTTAGCGTTATATTTTTAATAAAAATATTAGGCAAAGAAACATATTCAGAATATCGTGAAACAAGTTATTAGAAAAGGTCATACCAACGTGTTGGAACAGCGATAGGGTCCGACGTCAACTTCACCGAAACACGCAAATAAGTAATGCTTCTTGAAGGGTTCAACGAGAGGAATCCAAATATGCTGTCAGTTTTTCAGAACAATGAACATGCTGGCCGGAATTTGACAACACAACTGCGACGAGGGTAAAAAACCATTTTTTTTAAGTATAACAGTTGGTGATTCCAAACATAGGTAATTGAAGAGGGTGTTTCGTGGAGTCCAAATATGGTCTTGGTTTTCGTTGGTAATGTAGTGGTGCCTGAAATCTTGATCAAAAAACGGAGGTGTGATTTTTTACAAAGAAAAGTAGGATGTTTCAATTTGCGATTCAAGTTGGAAATGAAAGAGAATATTACAACGATCACAAATATATATAAAATCACAATATCATAAAAACTATATAAACATAAAGAAAAATAAAAACAATATTATTACTATCTCAAGAACTATTAACAAAAAAATAACTAAAAATAGAAATAATTATAATAATCGAAATATAACTATATGTAAACTTAAAAACAATCGAATATCTAAGAAGATATCACATTAAATACGAACACTTGTGTACATGTAAAATCTCATTCTTTAAAATATGTACCATATAATACTATTATTTTTAGAAAAATATAAAAAGTAAAAAATTATAATGTTTATTATTTATATCACTCATTTAGTCAATTATGTACATATTAACACATCATAGAAAATACACATATAAAGAAAATTAATCAACATATTTCTAAAATAACTTTAACATCAAATTATTTATCTAAAATAAAATTTATTTAATAAAATAGTTTATTATAAAACTTGAGGTGTTACAAATTGGGCTTTTGCGCCAATATAAAAGTTATAACTCTCATTTTTATCTTTCCAACGCTTGCACACATGCATCAATCCGATATACATAGCTCAAGTTATGGTTTGCAGAGTGAGCAATGATCAATATGCAAATAATAACATTTAAACTCAATTACGACCCAAAGTTTAGAAACATGTTAAAAAACTAATGTAGGCTAGAAAGAGCTTTCAAAATGTCACAGTATAAAGTTAGAAACATGTGCCTATATGCATTGATCAAATTCCCCCACTCTTAAGCTTTTGCACTATGAGCAAAGCATTGCATGCGATTCCAAGGATTCTCATGAATGCAAAGTGGTGAGAAATTTTTAGGCTTAAAAGAATATGACAATCACAAATAGCTTTTTATCACAATTAAATCAAACAAGATGGCAAGTTAACTAAAGAATGCATCATAATTGATAAAGTCCTCACACGATATAATATTATCTCAACGATTCAAGTGTTTGAGCTACTATTTACACTCTTAACACGTCATGAAAGCTAATGCTATGATAGGCTTGACAAGCCTTTAACATCTATACTTGAAACACATGCACATAATGATCAAAGTCTTTATTAAGGTTGTAACGGGGTCAAGGTAATCCTAAGGAGACTAGGGCTAAAAATCAAATAGGATAAAGGAGTAACGATCAGGGGAAAAAAGTAACATTGAAAGATAACTCTACAAAAATACCAATGACTTTTATTATCACACTCTGTTCACCATTATTTTCCTCAATTGTTAATCATTTTGTTTATTTATTTATACCTACTACTCAGATTTGGCTAAATAAATTGAGTTAAACACCCTCACACATATTTAAAGAATAACTCCTTTATCCTCTAAGACTAGAGCAATTCAATTTTTTTCTTTTATAGTTTTAGGCTGCAATTAGCTATTATATAACAAATAATGAGATAAATAAACTCAAATGAGCTTAAACAAAGAGATAGTTACATGATAAACTTATATGCCTTCTAGCTTAACAAGAAACAAATGCCTACATCATTTCAATATATGCATGCGAACAAGAGTCAAGTCAAGTTCTAGTATAAATAGCAGTCATGAGTGAGATCACACACAAGAAAAAAATGGAAAATTATTTTCCATCTATAATAAGGCTGAAAATCTCACAAAGGTTAATGACCTATTACAAATGATACAATTGATAAAATGACCTATCCTCGGCAACGGGGCCAATTTGACCCGTTATCGCACACGTGTCAAATACAATTGATAAAATGTAAATAGAGGTAATAACTCGAATCATTTCGCAAGGAATTCTGATATAATAATAATAATTGAATTGAAAATTGAAATTAAAAAGAGGTTTTTTAGATTTTTGATTTAACATATGAGCAAAATGATTAATCCACTTATTCAAGTTTGAGACCTACCACATATTCAATCCATGAGTTTAATTTCTAATTTGTGATTCTATTCTTATTTAACTATAGAATTGATCAAACAAGCGTAGTTAATTTTATGTGAATTTTGTTTCTTTGATTGGATTAAGCATTACAACTAACGATCAAGTGCCGCAAAATTATAATTCAATTAAATTAGAAACCAAAATCAAATTATGTCAAATAAATTTAATCAATCCTATTGAAATTCAATTTAAGCAATCAAAATATCAATATAATCAAATAAACAAGAATAAAATCATGAATCGACATTGACAGTGTAACCTGAATCTCAAGGTGTTGATGAAACTCTAAACTCGTGGATTAATCTTATAAAATTAGTCTTGCATGAAATTAAAATAAAAACTGTTTATTTCTTGTATCAATTTGAATCCTAATTTTTCCGATCATGGAAAAGAAACAAAACTGCCAATATATGGTACTTGATATTGGGCTTTAAGGTTTAGTGTTTAAAAATAAGTGATCCACTAATTAAAATTATTACAAAAATTCAGATTACAAAATCTGCAATTTAAGCCTAATAAAGTTCGGAATTGGTCTTTTCTTCCAGCACCAAAGTTGTAGCTCATATTTGTATCTTTCCAACGCCTACTCATATGCGACAATCTGATATCTAGAGCTCAAGTTATGTCCTACAGAGCAAGAAAGAGTTAAAATATAAATAATAAAATTAAAATGTAAATAATAAAATTATAATTCAAATTCGACCCAAATTTTATAAAAAAAATTAAAAATATTAATCTAAGCAATAAAGAGCTTTTAAAATACTAAATTAAAAAGCTAAAAACATGTGCCTGAAATCTATAATCAAATTCCCCCACACTTAAACTTTTGCACTATGAGCAAAACAATGCATGTGATTCCAAATATTCTTAGAAATGCAAAATGGTGAGAGAAAAAATATTTCTAGCTTAAGGCAATCATGAATAGTTTTGTTATCACAACCAAGACAAACAAGAGGACAAGTTAACTGAAGAATGCATCATAAATGATAGAGTCCTCCCATAAGTGTTTACACTCAAAGTGTTTGGGCTACTGTTTACACTCTAAGCACATCATGAAAGCTAGCACTACGATATGCTTGACAAACCTCTATAATCAATATTTAAAACACAT
Organism: Cicer judaicum; assembly: GCA_037974835.1. Taxonomy (NCBI): domain Eukaryota; kingdom Viridiplantae; phylum Streptophyta; class Magnoliopsida; order Fabales; family Fabaceae; genus Cicer; species Cicer judaicum. Next base: position 3,700,953 of record JBBPBS010000968.1, on the reverse strand, counting down.
GCAGGTAATGATCAAAATGTCTTTATTTAAGTTGTAACGTGACCAAGGTAAGGGTGAGACTGTCCTAAGGAGACTAGAGCTGAAAATCAAATAGGATAAAAGAGTAATGATTAAGAGATAGAAAAACAACATTAAGAAGTAACTCAACAAAACATTAATGACTTTTATTTTCACAGTCTCTTTACTCACACCACAACCATTTTTCCTCATATATTTTTTTTCTTTTTCTTTTTCTTGTTTTTTTTTCATTTTTTTTTCATAACCCTCAAATTTAAACAAACAAGTTGAGCACACCTACACTTATGTAAGGAAAAACTTCTTTATCCCCCAAGATTGAGTCAATTTATTGTTTTTCACTTTTAGGCTTGTAATGAGTTGTATAACAAAAAATAGGGTATTTAGGCTCAAAGGGGCTTAAACAAATGGATAATTGTAGGGTAGGCTTATTTGGCTAGTAGCTTAATTAGAAACAAATGCCTAGATCATTTCAATATATGCATGTGGACAAGAGTCAAGTCAAGTTCTGGCATAACTAGCAATCATGATTGAGATAACACACAAGAAAAAAAAAAGATGGAAAAATGTATTCCATTCATAATAAGGCTAAAAAATCTTACAAAGGTTAATCACTTATCACAAATGATACACAATTTAGGATTTTAATCCAATTTATTTTACCAAGAATGCAAAAATACAATTCAATCATGCTAGTCCAAACAAACTTTCTATTCTGCTCAACTAATCTGCCACCAAATTTTCAGCTCCACTTTTATCTTTAATCTCTAAATCAAATTACTGGATTAACAACATCCACCAGATCAATCTCGATTTTGAATCTGGTTTCTTCAACAAGAAGTTTGAAGTTGTATGGTCAGTGAAAACAACTACCTTCCAACCTAACAAATATGATCTAAACTTATCAAATGCAAAAACAATAGCTAAAATTTCATTTTTAGTGGTAGTATAATTAGCCTGTGCAGAATCTAAAGTCCTAGAAGCATAATAAATAACACGGGCAGCCTTACCAACCCTTTGTGCAAGGACTGCTCCCACTGCATAGTTAGATGCATCACACATAATTTCAAAAGGGAGGGTCTAATTGGGTGGATGAATTATGGAAGTAGATGTTAGTGTTGCCTTTATGAAATCAAACACCTTGCATTTATCATCAAAGGTGAAACTGACATCTTTTTGCAATAAATTTGATAGTGGAAGAGCTATCTTGTTGAAATCCTTGATGAATCGCCTGTAAAAACCTGCATGGCCAAGAAAAGAACAAATCTCGTGGATGCTAGATGGGTAAGACAAATTAGAAATCACATCAATTTTGGCAGGATCCACTTCAATCCCATTTTTAGAGATCACATGTCCCAAAATTATGCCTTGTTCAACCATAAAATGACATTTTTCGTAATTCAGCACAAGGTTAGTTTCAATACATCTATGCAAAAATTTATCTAAATTGTTCAAGCATGCATCAAATGAGGAACTATACACAGTAAAATCATCCATGAAAACTTCAATACAATTTTCTATCAAGTCAGAGAAAATACTAATCATGCAGCGTTGGAAAGTTCCATGAGCATTGCATAGGCCAAAGGGCATCCTCTTGTAGACAAATGTGCCAAAAGGACAAGTGAACGCAGTCTTTTCTTGGTCCTCTGGTGCAATATGGATCTGAAAATAACCAGAAAAACCATCAAGAAAATAATAATGTGACTTACGAGCCCATCGTTCAAGCATATGATCAATGAATGGTAAAGGAAAATGATCTTTTCTAATTTCCTGGTTTAGTCTCCTGTAATTGATGCATACCCTCTAGTTGTTATGCACTCGTGTGAGGATAAGTTCATTATTTTCATTTTTAACCACTATGAGTCCAGTTTTCTTTGGGACTACCTGCACCGGACTCATCCATTGACTATCATAGATAGGGTATACAATGGCTGCTTGCAAGAGCTTGGTCACTTCTTTTTTTACAACATCCAGAATTAATGGGTTAAGTCGCTTTTGGGGCTTCCTGATTGATTTTACCCCGACTCCAGTAGTATCCTACGCATACACATGGATGGGCTAATACTAGGAATATCAGCCAAGGTCCATCCGAATGCCTTCCTGTGTTTCTCAAAATCTGCAACAAGTTTTCTTCCTGTTCATCTTCAAGGTCCATCCAATTTTGTCCCATGTTTACTCTTTCATTACCTTTTAATCTTCTCTTGTGTGTACACAAATCTTTTAAAAAAATTGCATATCTTGGAATATGTTTAATTGCTTCAAAGAGGGGAATATTCACTTCCACCTTCCTAAATGTATCCAGGATCTCGTTGTCCCTATCTGCCTCGTCCATTTTCTTAGTCTTCACTGCCCTTTGAGGAAAAGGAAGTGGTATATTTTGCTCAACATCAACAGTTTTAGATATCAAAATATCCTCAACAACCTTATTATTTTTCATTGCATTTTCAGGTACCTTTGGTATTTCAACAGCTTTTCCAGACCTCAATGTAATTGAACTGACATTGGGAGCATTTGGATTTACTACTAATTGTGCAGGTAGTTGAGTTGACCCTTGAGTCTGCAATTGATTGATTGAAGTGGCTAGCTGACCAATCTTTATTTCCAAAATTTGAATTGTGGAATCTGTTCTTTATTGAAATTGGAGAATTTGAACAACCATATGTTTGATGAGGTCCTCTAATGAAGGTGCATTGTTTTGTTGTTGTTGTTGTGCAGATGGATTCCCTCAACTCAAGTTGGGATGCTTTCTCCAACCAGGATTGTACCTGTTAGATGATAGATCATAGTTTGCTTGAGGATTGTATATATTTGCTGCATATGCTTGAGGGGCATCCATAATTGGATCTTCTTGTAGTGTAGGACATGAATCTAAATGATGCTCTAAAGAAGTGCAAATACCACAGACCACTGCTTAGGTTTTACCTATTGCCAATTTTTTACTAAAGATGTAAGCTCATCAAGTTGTCAACACTGTTGAATTGCTTCTAGTTGTAAACTGCTGAGAATTAATGGACATGTTCTCAATCAAAGCCCTTGCCGCTTCTAGGGTCTTATCGACAAGTGCTCCCCCACTAGTAGCATCCAAAATGCTTCTATCCATAGGTAGAAAGCCTTCATAAAAATATTGGATGAGCCTGTCAATCTGCTTGATGCCATGTATTTCTTTTCTGATTGAAGCAGCTCTTGAGATAGGGAAGAATTTTCCTAGAAACAATATCTTGATATCATTCCAACTTGTAACAAAACCTAGTTGAAGGTAGTATAACCAGTCCTTGGCAGCATCTTGGAGTGAAAATGGGAGGCTCTCAGCTTAATATGGTCTTATGTGTAGAACACACAACATGGAATTCATTCAAGTGTTTGTTGGGATCCTAACCTACAAAACCATTAAACCTTGGAAGCAAGTGTATTAAACTACATTTAAGTTCAAATGGTATAGTAACTTTAGGATATGTGATACATAATGCATAATAATTGACATTAGGTGCATCAAGTTGTCTTAAGGTTCTATTATTCGCATCAGCCATATTTTGCAACAAGTTGTCAATTTCAATATATGACTTTAACTCGTTAACACTAGTAGCTCTATTAAGTCTACGATGTAAATAAAATGTCCTATCTATTTCAGGTTCAAGAGAATGAAGATTCACATACTAGCCCTAGTCATGTATCATCATAACAATGCAATGCTAAATAACAATTCTGCAAATTCCAACAATGTCCCAAATGCTAAAATTGAAGTGAAAAATCGAAAACCCTATTAAATAAAATTCAAAAAATATAAAAATACCACAAGAAATTTCTAAAAATCAAATAAAGGCAACACAATTTTTTTTGGAATTTTTGGAGAATATGAAAAATTCAAAAAATTGAAAAAAGGGTCTAAACAAAGGAATTTGGGATTTTGACCGTCGTTCCCGTATAAGTTCCTTACACAGACTCCTATTCCTTGATTTTTTTTCTGATTTTTTGGCGAAATTTCTGAGCAATCCGAGATAGTCGCCTAAAAACAGGTTTAATATTATTATCAGACAGTCCCCGACAACGGCGCCAATTTGATCCGTTGTCGCACACGGGTCAAATACAATTGATAAAATGTAAATAGAGGTAATAAATCGAATCGTTTCGTAAGGGCTTCTGATATAATAATAATAGCCGAATTGAAAATTGAAAATTGAAATTAAAAAGGAATATTTTTAGATTTTTGATTTAACAGATGAGCAAAATGATTAATCCACTTATTCGAGTTTCAAACCTATTACAAATTCTATCAATGAGTTTAATTTGTAATTTGTGATTCTATTCTTATTTGACTATAGAATTGATCAAACAAGTGTATTCAATCTTATGTAAATTTGGTTTCTTTGATTGGATTAAGCATCACAATCATCAAAATATTACAATTAACGATCAAGCGTTGCAAAAATTATTATTCAATTAAATTAGAAACCAAAACCAAATTCTATCAAATAAATTTAATCAATCTTATTGAAATTCAATTTAAGCAATCAAACTATCAATATAATTAATTAAACAAGAATAGAATCATGAATCGAAATTGACAATGTAACCTAAATCTCAAGGTGTTGATGAAACTCTGAACTTGTGGATTAATCTTATAAAATTAGTCTTCAATGAAATTAAAATAAAAACTGTTTATTTCTTTTAGCAATTTGAATCCTAATTTTTTTGTTCGTAGGAAAGAAACAAAACTACTAATATATAGTACTTGATATTGGGCTTTAGAGTTTAGGGTTTAAAAACAGGTGACCCGCTAATTAAAATTATTACAAAAGTCCATATTAGGAAATCTGCAATTTAGGCTTAGTAAACTTCGGAATTGGTCTTTTCTTACATTACAAAAATTGTAGCTCAGATTTTTATCTTTCCAACACCTGCTCATATGTGCCAATCTGATATCCAGAGCTCAAGTTATGACCTACAGAGCGAGGAAGACTCAAAATACAAATAATAAAATTAAAATGTAAATGATAAAATTATAATTCAAATTCGACCTAAAGTTTAGAAACAAGCTAAAAATATTAATCTAAGCTATAAAGAGCTTTTAAAATACTAAACTAAAAAGCTAAAAACATGTGCCCAAATGCTATGATCAATACACTATTTAGCGTTTTAATCTAACTTATTGTACAAAGAATGTAGAGATACTACCTAATCAGACCACAAATCCAAAATAACTCAAAACATTTGCAATCCCAAAATTTGATGAAAAATCTTGCAATGCACATTTTTTTTCTTTTAATTTTTTTTGAATAAAATAAAGTCCTAAACTACCCCCCACCCCACACACACTTAAATTACACGTTGTACTCAATGAAAGTAATAAGTAGAAAATAAGAGTTAGGAAAGGGAACTCTCTGTTCAAACTGCAGTGTAGGTGAACTTTTCCAAAGAATGTTCTTCTATAGTAGCATCTTCAAGCACAAAGCTCTCATGGAATAGTTTGAGGCGACGTCCATTCACTTTGTACACTTTATCGGTGTTTTCACTTTTTATTTCAACTTCACCGTGAGGAAAAGTATAAGTAATAACAAAAGAGCAAATCCAGTTGGATTGAAGTTTCCTAACCATAATTTCAAACGGGAGTTGAACAATAAAAAGTTTTGGCAAATGGAGAATTCCATCCTAGAAATCATCTTATCATGAAAGTGCATAGTTTTCTCTTTATAGATCTCAGAGTTCTCAAAAGCTTCTAGCATAGCACTTCAAATTGCTGCAATTGAAGTTTTCTCTCCAAACATGATTTCTCCATCTCAAGGTTACCACTCTTGACCATCCAATAAGCACGATCGATAAGCTTCTACTGTAAGGTTCGCATATCATCAATTAGGTAATTAACCCCTCCTACTCGTCTAGTAATAATCATAAGACTATTAAAAGAATTTTAGTACAATTGTAGAGCACGAAAGGATCGTCACGTCACTCATTTCAAGTCTACTAAATTTCTTTTAATTCAACCAGATTTTTAAAATTAATAACATAATAAAATTGGAAGAAAAAAAAAACTTAATTTTGCAATTAAAATTTACGACATTTAGATCGTAACAATAAACACTGGAAAAATATTTTAATTTAGGTAACTAGACAAAATTCATGCTATAGTAATAAAAATATTCAATGATTGTTGGTAAGAGAAACTCCTTCTTAGCCGTTTTCTTTGTTGTAATTTTTCACATAAAATAAAAATTGAAATGTTAATAAATAATAATAATAATAATAATAATGGAAAACATATTATATATATATATATAAACTAAAAACATAACTACATTAAATTTGACTTAAGAAAATTAATTTAAGAAATAAAATCAAACTCAAATTAGATTATTAAGTACTTTTGGAATATCAAAAAAATATCTTAACTAAGTATATCAAAAGGAAAATTCATTTCTAACACTAATAACTGTGACACTCTAAACTATAAAATATCATATATAATAATTATTAGATTTTTTTAGAAAAATTTGCAGTGGATAAGAAAATTTATTTTCAAGTAAATAAATACTTTTATAACTAATTTAAGATATCACATTCCTCTAAATTAAAAGTAAGAAGAACATACAAACAATTATAATACAATCGTATCATTACACAAATATTCCTCATGAAAAATATCAAATTAAAAAAGTCAAAATCACTCAAGGAAAATCAATAAATTTCACTATAACATCAAAATTTTCTAAGAGAAATTATTATCGCACACGATACATATTAATCACAACAAAACAATCACAAGAAAATGCAATGCTATGCATGAGCTTAGACTTTACTTCATAATGTGGTACCATTCTAACTATGAAGTACTTGGTTAGGAGGATCGATACTATGCCACCATCCCAGTGGATGGACAATTCAAATTGGTCATGTTATCATAGATCCCCTCCACTCAACTGGAGACACATATACCAGACAATCAAGGTAAGCGTGTGTTGCATGGTAGCTCCCGATATTTGGAGTGCTACCTCCAAATCACCTAGGAATTCCCCACCCGAATACCTCCAAAGTCTAACAATCTTTCCTTAAGGCTCAATAGCATACCGCCACGATCAGGCTCATTAAGATGTACTTCCCCAAAATTACTAGGCTCGTTAGACCCTACTTATATGATGACAAAATGATCTCCACTTCACAAATTCTCAATATTTATTTTGTCCCATCATTAGCTTAGACTACTCCATTAATAGCATCATATTTAGGAATCATCATTATTTTATCAATCAAAAATCATCATTATCATCATGTAACCATATATCATACCATGCATTCATATTTTATTATCACATCACATAAATTCGTCTAATCAAACATATTTACATAATTTCATTTGACATATAACAATAATGGCAAATATCAACTACAACACAATTATTGAAAATTAAATCAATCAACACCTTATAAACATTTCTATTTCACATTTTAATCTCACAATCCTCATTTTTCACATCAATCAATTTATCTCTCAAAGGGATATTGTCGTAGATAGCGAGTCCCAGATGAATCATTGGGAAATATGATTTCCCCGTTCATCTTACAATATATCATACTCATGAATTCAAACGCTCTCTCACCCCTTACCTCAATCTAAAACTTTCATAAGATATAACGACCAAAAAAGTCTCAGCAACCATGAGATGTCGACAATGCGCAACGTGCAAGTCCAAAAGCGTCAACCAATTTGAAGAGTCAATGAAACATGATTGATAATTTTCGCGTGGGCATAAAAATTAGCGTTATATAATTAATAAAATTATTAGACGATGAAACATATTTAAAATATCGTGAAACAGGTTATTAGAAAGGGTCTCACCGACGTACTAGAAAGTTGACAAGGTCCGATGTCAACTTACCAAAACACACAAATGAATTGTGGTTCTTGAAGGTTTTGATGAGAGGAATCTAAATATGTTGCCAATTTTTCAGGACAATGAATGTGTTGGCCTAAATTTGACAACATAGCCGCGACAGTAGTAGTAGTAGTAGTAGTAGTAGTAGTAGTAGTAGTAGTAGTAGTAGTAGTAGTAGTAGTAGTAGTAGTAGTAGTAGTAGTAGTAGTAGTAGTAGTAGTAGTAGTAGTAGTAGTAGTAGTAGTAGTAGTAGTAGTAGTAGTAGTAGTAGTAGTAGTAGTAGTAGTAGTAGTAGTAGTAGTAGTAGTAGTAGTAGTAGTAGTAGTAGTAGTAGTAGTAGTAGTAGTAGTAGTAGTAGTAGTAGTAGTAGTAGTAGTAGTAGTAGTAGTTGCAGTAGCAGTAGTAGTAGTAGTAGCAGCAGCAGTAGCAGTACTACTACTACTTCTGCTGCTGCTGCTTCTGCTGCTGCTGCTGCTGCTACTACTACTACTACTCCTGCTGCTGCTGCTGCTGCTACTACTACTACTACTACTACTGCTACTGCTACTGCTACTACTACTACTACTACTACTACTACTGCTCTCTCACCCCTTACCTCAATCTAAAACTTTCATAAGATATAACGACCAAAAAAGTTTCAGCAACCATGAGATGTCGACAATGCGCAACGTGCAAGTCCAAAAGCGTTTCAATATACCACATGTAACTCTTATAAGCATGAAGAAGTGTTTCAATATTTTCTGGTTAATGGTATGGAAAGATGTAAGTATGCTTATATGATTTATAGAGTTAGTAGAAATGGTAAAAGAGCTCTACGATTTGAAAAAACTATAACTAAACCTCAACTCATTCAATCTATATTTTGTGTACTACTTGCTCTAAGAAATGTCACTCCAAATTATCTTGTCTCATGTTAAATACAAGGAAAAACAAGAAACCTTTAAAGACTATAAAACTAGGACCCAACCAAATTTGCGTACCTAAGAATAAATTTGTCTAGGTTGCAGATATCCTCAACAATCAAGTTAAATCACCAATAACAGTACCTGGACAATTAGGGCTCGTGACACATGATGGGAAGTGTCTTATGTTAGTAAATGAAGATAAACTAATTTGGTACAAAAGATTAGTTCATGCAAACCTTAGATTAATTTCAAAACTTAATGAACTTCAACTAGCTAGAGGACTACCTAAACTTAGTTATAAAACTGACATTATTTATGATGTTTTTCAATAGGGAAAAGGCCAAAGAACTCATTTACCCCTAAGAACTCATTAGTTAATTTAAGGAGTTCTTGGATTTCGTAAAGTGCTTATGTTCTTATTTCCTTGATCAAGTAGAGATTTTTCATAGTTTTGCGTTGTTTCTTTGTTTTAGTGCAGTGTTGAATTTTGGTGAGAAATCAACATGACCCATGTGGAGTATTTCAGCCATATCTAGAGTTTTAGAGATCCAATTGGAGTCAAACTAAGTTCACATGAAAGCTAAGATCACTAGCTATTAAGAAGACACCAGATCAAATCGGACTCAAAGGAGGAGCAAAATGTACTAAACACCACACATAATATGTTCAGTGCTTCAAGCGCAAAACCTGCTCCCGAGGCGTATTTCCATGATATTTTCACATCTTGGCTCTGTCCATGTGCGCCCGGAGCGCATATCTTGTGCTTGGGGCGCAAGGCGAGCTGATGAATGGATAAAAATGTGTTTTTCTCACTTTCTATGGATATTTTTGGCTATTGGGAAGTTTGGAGACTTATGCTCTAGCAGAGAAACTCAGATACGACTGTTTCTAACACCATTTGAGTAGTTTAATCAAGAACCATTCATGAATATTTTTTTGTAATTATTCTCTAATCTCAATTTTTTCTATATCTTTCAAGAGTAACTAAACCATATTTGGTAGGAATGAGTGAAACAAGATGAAATGTTCTATCTTTACTATCTCTTTCTTTTCTATCTTTTCTCTCTCTCTCTCTCTCTCTCTCTCTCTCTCTCTCTCTCTCTTTAATTGGTTTCTAGTTATATGAATGAGTTTATTGAATTATTTTTCTCATCTATTTGCTTAATACTTTTTATTGCTTGATCAACTTTAAAATGTTCCACGATTCGTATTTTCAAATGGAAGTGGACTTTACAAATGCTTGAGGTGAGAAATTCATGATATTATAGTCTAGGGATAGATGCAGGTCATGAAACCAATTAAATTAGTTGTAGAGGCAGTAGTTTAATAATAGAATTCATGTACTGTAAGGCCTAATTATAATCTTAAATCCACTAAGGAATTAAGTGTTACTTTGGAATTAAAGGTTTTGTCACTAAGACATTAGGACAAGAAAAATAAAGAGAATTCGTTAATAATTGATCAAAGGAATTTAGTAACTAGGATCAAAATTTCAACTCATCCCTGACATTTTTCTATTATAAAATTTCAATTTTATTACTCTTGTTAATTTTAAATATTATTTTAATCAATTCAGAAGCTTTTTGTTAAATTTTAGTAATTAAACATAATTCGATAGTAAAACCACATCCTTGAGTTCGACTCTCGGTGCTATCATTTTAAGTATTAGTTGCAGTGATTCAGTACACTTGTTGAAACGCTATCAAGTTTTTGGTGCTCTAGGTGGGGATTTCCATATCATTATTGAGTTACAGTTTATTTACTTAATTGTAACTTTTTGCTCTACAAAAAAAAGTATATTTATTTAGTTTAAAAATTTTCATTACTCGTAATTTGTCTAACCTTGTATGAGAGGCTAGTCCTCAATTGGACTTCTCTTTGATCTATTAATTGAAAACAATGCAAAAGCAAATCAAAATACGGTTCGAGAAAGGAGACATAGAGAAAGACAATTAGTAGCGGAGGAAGAGGATTTCTTCATATTTGCGGAGATGGTTGATCCACCACCATCTAAACATATACTCGCAAGTATGGGACTTGAGATAGAAATCGTGTTCGGTCCCATCCATAACCAACCGATTACAGTCAACAAGTTTGAAATAAGTCTCTCTATGTACCGAGAGTTGAAGGAGATTCATTTTTCCGGTAAAAATTAACTAAGATGCCAATAAACATTTCACAAAATTATTTCAACTATGTGAAATAGTGAACGTGGATGGTAACTCTAAAGAAAGTAAGAGCTTGAGACTATTTACGTTGTCATTGAAAGATGATGCTAAGAAGTGGCTTAATTCTTTACCCTTTGGTAGCATCACCACATGGGAAGACCTTTAAGATAAGTTCTTGAAACAATACTTCCCTCTTGTTGTGTTTGTTACAAAAACGCAAGAGATTTTCGGTTACAAATAGAAAGAAGGAGAATCTCAAATGCAAATATACTGTAATGGTTTGAGGCCTTGCACTAGAATTATGTTGGATGCTATAGCAGGTGGTTCTTAGAATTACAAGAACGCATCAGAAGCACAAAAAATTATCGAGATCATGTCATCAAATGAACAAATGATGTTATATGATAGAGGTGGCGGGTCAAAAAGTGGTTTATTGTAATTGAGTGTTATGGATACCGGGTTGGCTGAAAGAAAGCTACTCTCAAAACAGATAGAAAATGTTATTAATGTTGAGATAAAGAAAGGGAAGGCAACTCTAAATATACAACCCCAAGTGGCCCCTATCAAATTTTTGAAATATACTTTTTGTTTCTTTTGTGGGGGAGCACATAAAAATGGAGCTTGTGAAGAACCAGATGAAGATGATATAGAAGAACAAGAAGCAAAACAATCCCTACTCTAGTACGTACAATCCGAGGTTGGAGATATCATCCAAAGTTTTCATGAAAAGATCAACAAGGTGGATCTCAAGGTCAACAAGGCGCTCAAGCAAATCAAGCTCTACCTCGAAAAGGTAATTGGGAGAGTGTTATTGTGAAGTTAGTAATGAACACGATTTCTTTCATTGAAAAGTCAAGAGCCATCCATAAAAATCACTCAGCCTCAATAAAGAATCTTAAGACCCAACTAGGTCAACTTTCTCAACAACTAGCAAAAAGAGTGCTTGAAAATTTGCCTAGTGACACAGTTTCGAATCCACTAAATTATGTCAATATTGTGACAACAAGGAGTGGCAAGGTAAGTGAACCAGTACCACCTAAAGCCAAAAAGGGTGGGAGTGTTTCAACTCCAACCCACTCAAAGGAAATGGTCACCCCAACATCAGTTGAAGAGGACATTGGTCGTGAAAAAGAAGAAGAACATGTGCCCAAATGAAAAAGGAAGCCATGTCAAAGCCTAAAATTCAACTTCCATTCTCTCAAGAAACTAAAAAACAATTTGGTAAGATTCTTGATGTTTTTAAAAAATTTCAAATTAACATTCCTTTTGCATAAGCATTAGAGCAGATGCCAACGTACGCCAAGTTCATGAAGGATATTTTGTTAAAGAAAAGAAAAATTGACAGTGAAACAGTGATGCTTACCGAAGAGTGTGGTGCTACTCTATAGAAGAAACTGCCACCTAAGCTCAATGATCTTGGAAGCTTCTCTATCCCCATGCGTTATTGGGAATATAACTTTTGGGAAAACCCTGTGTGATCTTGGGGCTAGTGTGAGTCTTATGCCTTTTTCCATATACAAAAGGTTAGCCATTGAAATAGTCAAAGACATTCAACTAATGTTATAGTTTACAGACCGCTAAGTGAAACATCCATATGGGGTGGTGGAGGATGTGTTGGTAAAAGTAGATAAGTTCATTTTTCTAGTGGATTTTTTGGTGCTAGACATGGAGGAAGACAATGATATCCCCTTGATCTTGGGACGACCATTCTTAGCAACAGGGAGAGCTATGATTGATGTGGTGGATGACACCTTAACCTTAAAGGTAAATGAAGTAACAGTTACTTTCAATATTCTAAAAGTCATGGAACATTCAAAAGAAATAGAAGGGTGCAATCAAATCGAGCTTTTTGATGCGAAAGTCAACGAAGAAATTGAGCATTAAGCACTCATTTTGTCATTAGAAAGAGTGATATGCCTATCCCAAGATGTTCTAAAAGAAAGTGAAGATCCAAAAGTGAAAGATGTTTTAGCCATGTTACAATATCACCATCTTACTCGCCCCGCTTCCCTACTAGATGGGAGGAGTTGAAAGGGATTGAAGACGAGTATGTAGAGAAAAAGAAAGAGACGCCACTGGTTGAGCTCAAGCAATTGTCATCTCACTTGAAATATGTATTCCTTGGTGAGAAATATGATGTGTTCTTTTTTTCATATAACACACCTTGGCAATGGTTGAGGCATCAAGCTAATGACTTCAAATAAGCACTTCGTGGGAGGCAATCCATAGGTATAGGTAACTTTTATTTTTGCCACCTTATTTTTGTTATTTGAATTTGTTTCTTTTTAATTGTGTGTAAATGTGTACTATGATGAAGAATTATTAACAACTTGAAGCTAGTCTTAAACTACTTGTTTCAGATTTTGAAATTTAAACTCTATTTCTTTGCTCATATCATTGCTCAATTCGATGAGTTTCACTAATGCATGCATTGTTAATTACTCCTTAGTTGTCAAAATCTCACTTGTCGTTTTCTAATAAAATTAAATAAATTTTATAGTGGCATGTTTGGTATTATTTTGACAGTTCATACTCTCAATTATTATCCTAGTTTTGAGCTTTTGATCTTAAACACATTAATTATTTTTTGTGTGACTATCTAGACATGTGTTATCCCTTTAGAACTTACACTAATTCTAACTTGTATCACTTGTAATTTATGCATACACTGAGGAAATTTTGTTTGGTCGTTTGAGCCTTTCTAACTACCCTGTGCAAATTTTATCCTTTGCTACCTCCTTTGAGTCTTGCCCTTTTATATTGGTTACTAGTCACGTTACAAGCCAAAGATTTGACTTTTTTAAATCACCTTACTTAGAGTTATGAAGAAAAAAATTCTTGTCTTGGTAAAGTTCTACGTTTGGGGTGGTGGTTCTCACAAAAAACAAAAATCCAAAACCAAAAAAAAAAGAAGAAAATTAGTTTGAGTACATTGATAAATAACATCTTATTTCTTTTATCAATGGTTGAGAATTTCCACCATAAAATGTGAAAAAATAGTAAAATAGAATAAAAGAGGGAGAATAATTTGAATATGTATGCATAACTGCAAGTAGTAAAGCCTATTATCTCATAATTTTCTACCCTTACCTAAGCCCAATTACAACTCGAAAGTCCTCCAAAAGTGTATGTGTTTGTTGATTTGTGATTGCTAACTACAATATTTTTTCAAGCCTAAGATAGTGTGATGCATGTTCTATGATTTGGGTGATAAATTCATAACCATTTCTAACCACTTGAGAGAAATTTTGGTGACATTGTGTGAATAGAGAGTTCAACTGGATAAATGAATGCTAAGTGCACAAATGGTATTGATGCTTTTATTTTTTTAAACAACAATGGATCATGATGAATATTTTGTAGTAGCTCGAACTTTGAGAATTGAGTTTGATTTGATTTGAGAAATTGAGTTTAAGTTTCATTTTAACTCTACAAAATCTGAATTTAATTGTTGCTTGGGGAAAGGCAACATATTAAGTCTTATTTATCATTATTTTTAGTCTTATTGATCTTCAATCATTAGTTAATTTAAGGAGTTATTTGATATATTTTGTTGATTCTAGTTCTTGGACTTAATAAAATGCTTATATTCCTATTTCCTTGATTAAGTAGAGATTTTTTCGTAGTTTTGCATCGTTTCTTTATTTTAGTGCAGTGTTGAATTTTGGTGAGAAATCAACATTATCTATGTGGAGTATTTCAACCATATTTGGAGTTTTAGAGGTCCAATTGGACTCAAACCAAGTGCAAATAAAATCCATGATCCATAGCTACAACTTTCATGCAGACTCTGGACCCAAATTCAGACTCAAAGGAGGAGACAAATGCACTTAATTCCACATAGAAGATGTTGTGCACTTGAAGCACGAAACCTGCGTCCGAGGCGCATTTCCACCATATTTTCTCATCTTGATTTTGTTCAGGCGCTCTAGGAGCACAAATCTTTTGCCTGGGGTGCATGGCACGCTGCTGAATGTTAAAAATGAATTTTTCTCACTTTCTAGGGATCTTTTTGGCTATTGGGAAGTTTAAAGACTTGTGCTCTAGTTGAGAAACTCATATACGGTTGTTTCTAACACCATTGGAGCGGCTTTATCAAGAATAATTCATGAATTTTTCTTGTAATTCTTCTCTAATCTCTATCTTTTTTATCTTTGTCATGAGTAACAAAACATTGTTTGTTAAGGACGAGTGATTTCTAGTTATATGAATGAGTTTATTGAATTATTTTTCTAATCTATGTGCATAATAATTTTTATTGCTTGATCAACTTTAAAATGTTCTACGATTCATGTTTTGAAACATAAGAGGCCTTTACGAATGCTTAGGATGAGAAATTTATGATATTGTAGTCTAGGGATAGATGCAGGTCATGAAATCAATTTAATTAGTTGCAAAGGCAGTACAATAAGAGAATTCATATACTGTAAGACATAATTCTAATCTTAAATCCACTAAGGAATTAGGAGCTACTTTGGAATTAAATGTTGTCACTAAGACATTAGGGCAATAATAATAAAGAGAACTCGGTAATAATTCAATAAAGGAATTTAGCAACTAGGATCAAATTAGAAACCAATGTTGGACTTGAAGTGAAACTCATCCCTCATATTTTTCTTATTATAAAAGTTCAATTATGTCACTCATGTTAATTTTAAATAATATTTCAATCAATTCATAAAATTTTTGTTCAATTTTAATAATTAAACATAATTCAATAGTAAAACGCAATCCTTGAGTTTGACATTCGGTACTTTCGTTTTAATTATTACTTGCAACAATTCAGTGCACTTGTTGAAACGCTATCAAGTTTTTGGCATTGCTGTCGGGGAAACAATCTTTTGAGCTCTTACATATAGATCTTTTTGGGCTAGTGAAAATAGTCTCTCTAAGTGGAAAGAAATATAGCTTTGTTAAAGTAGATGATTACACTAGGTGGCCAAGGGTAAAATTAGTAAGAAATAAGGATGAATCCCACAAAAGTGTTTATCGCATTTTGAAAACAAATAATGAATGTAAAAGGTCTTAAGATTATAACAATTAGAAGTGATCATGGAGGAGAAGTGCAAAATAAGTTCTTTGAAATTTTTTGTGATGAGAATAGAATCTCTTACAACTTCTCCTCTCCTAGAACACCCCAACAAAATACAGTTTATATAAAGAAAGAATAAATTACTAGAAGAAATGGCCAGAACCGTGTTAAATGAGATGAATGCTGCAAAATACTTTTGGGATGAAGCAATTAACATTGCATGTTTTATTCAAAATTGATTCTTTATTAGGTCTATATTGAATAGAACACCATATAAATTGTGGAAAGGTAAAAAGCCTAACATCTCATACTTTAAACAATTTGCATGTACTTGTTATA
Source organism: Cicer judaicum (assembly GCA_037974835.1). Lineage (NCBI taxonomy): Eukaryota > Viridiplantae > Streptophyta > Magnoliopsida > Fabales > Fabaceae > Cicer > Cicer judaicum. The sequence goes on along the minus strand of JBBPBS010000968.1, from coordinate 3,684,629 downwards.
TGTTGAAACTAAAGATAACCTTGGCTAATTTGATTCTAGATCTCAAAAGTGTACCTTCATTGGATAATATGAAAGATCTAACGCTTATAGTGTGTTTAATAGGAAACTCAGATTATGGAAGAACCCATACATTTTAAATTTGATGAAAAACAGCTTGACATTGAAAAGTCAAAATAAGATGATGATAGTGCAGGTTTACGGAAACCAGAGGAAGCAGATGAAGACAAACTAGAAGAATCTAAAAGATTAGAAGATACATGAAAATTAGAAGAAGATAAAAAATATTTAGAGAATGAATCTGATCAAGTAAAAAACAATCAAGATAAGTCAAAAGGAAGATCTGGATGGAGGTATAAGTCATATCATTTTGTAAACATTCTATTGTGAGAGTTTTCCAAAAAAATCGTCTTAAACAAATTTTGTAACTTAGGCCAGCAGTGGTTGTTGCCTTCAACAATTTGATTGTACTTAGCTAGAAGGTTGAAAAGACTTGAACGCAATTAGATTGACTAGCAGTGAAAGTGTGACACTTTTGGTGATTAGTGGATTAAATCCTCTCTTTATCCTCTTACTTATTTTTGATTTATCTCATTCTAGTTTATCATTTGTTAAAAAGTTTTTAAAACCTTAAAAACACAATTCTAACCGTTATTTCTTATATTTTTCTCTCTTCATATCCAACAACCTATGCATTAAACGGTTTTCACCTACCTATAAAGCCTTCCACACAAGCTTGAACCCTACCATTCTTCAAAACATTGTCTAACAGAAAATAGAGGCAAGCCATACTTGGAAACATTTACTCTGATTACAAAAATGAATATCGTTATGGTGATATAATCTCTAGCAACTAATTACAATTGGAAGTTGCACCCATTTGATGTAAAAAATATCTACCTCCCTGGAGATCTAGAAGAAGAGATTTATATGGACTTACCTCTTGGATACATTGAACATATTGTTGCCAACACCATTTGTAAGCTAAAGAAGGCTTTATATGAGCTTAGACAACCATCACGAGCGTTGTTTGGGAGGTTTGTTAGAGTCATTGTTGGTCTAGGCTTCAAACGAAGTCAATGAGATCATACCATATCTATCAAACATTCTAAGTTAGAGGAGTAACAATGTTATTGGTATATGTGGTCGAAGTGGCTTACACTAAGAAAGGGATTTTCATATCCCAACAAAAATACATCACAGATCTTCTATTAGAAACAAGCAAGACAACATGCAAGCCAACAAGTACACCAATAGATCTAAATTAAAATTGGGAAATGCAGAAGAAGACATTGAAATTCACAAGGAATGTATCAAAGATTAGTTGGAAGACTCATATATCTGTCACATACTAGACCTGATGATGCCTTCGCTATTAGCCTTGTCAGTCAATTCAAGCACCAACTTGATGAGGTACACTTGCAAGCTGCACTGAAAATTGTGCAATATTTGAAAGGAAACCCAAGAAGAGAATTTTGGTCACACGAAATAAAAATGTAGGTCTTGAAGCATATACTAATGCTAAATATGCAAGGTCAATTATAGATAGAAGGTCAACCATAGGATATTGCACCTTCCTATATGGGTAAAATATGGTATTCAGATCTAGTGTTGAAGCAGAATTTAAGGCAATGGCACAAGGGATATCCGATTATTATGGTTGAAGATCATTTTGGAGGGTCTAAAGATAAAATTAGATGAACCAATAAATCTTTATTGTGATAATAAATATGCTATGAGTATAGTCCATAATCCAGTGTAACATGACATAACCAAACACATTGAAGTTGATAAATATTTCATCAATAAAATATTTTACCCTAATTCTTAAGACTTTAGGATGGAAGTGTATTGCTTTTATCGCTACATCTTATTATATTGACAATGCAAGTGTCAATGTGAGAAAAACTTCCTTGAAGTAAGCCAAAGATAGAGATGAAGAAAAACTTTCTTATTTTCATTCTCACTCTTCACACTTGTTTTCTTCTTTATTTGAGAGTTTTCAATCTTCTTTCTTAAATAGAGAGTTGTCGTTGTCTTGTTTTATAAAGTTACATTATGTACTATTATGACTATTTTTTCTTATTGGTGGAGTAATTGGACATTTGACCCAAAAGAAATAATGTGGTTATCTCGAGACCGTATAGTTGGTTATAAACAAAATAGGAATATGATGTTTTGAAATCTGAAAGTCTTTCATTTAGCAAAGTGTGCAAAGCAAAGTTGGAAGTTGCTTTCAACCCCAGATGCATTGGTGTCGCAAATACTCGAAGCTAAATATTTCTATAAGGGGTCTTTTTAAGAGGCCTAATTGGGTACTAATCCTAATTACTCGTAACAAAGTATTTGAGAGTCACGTGAATTGCTAAGGCTTGGAAGTAGATGGAGGATTGGTCATGGTAATATTAAGGTGTTACGAGAATTGTTAATCAAAGATGGAAGTGCCAATGTTTGATCATGGTAATATTAAGGTGTTACGAGAAATGTACCTAAAATACGTATCTCTCACTCACCTGACATAATAGCCTTTCCATAATCACCCTTTTTCAGACTTTGTTAGCCTTTGACTATGGCTCTTTGCTCGTTATTACTCATTTCGTACCCAGAGTATTTTGATCACTACTGATATGAGTGATACTCCCTTTGAGTCTTTGATATGTAAACTTTGCATTACTTTGACTATGACTAAATGTTATTGTGACTCTGATTTATGACTGTGACTCTGATTTTGTGATTTTGTTGATAATAAATTTTTTATTTGTGACTCCTTTTGTTTTTGCATTATTTTGACTATGACTGAATCTTTGATTTGTTGATTTATTTAAAATTTTTATTAGTATTAGAGAAGTTTGTAAGCATGAAGAAGAATAAAACAATTTATTCTTTTTTTAAGAGAAAAATTTGTTATAGTGAAAAAGATGAAGAAACTATAATTTCTACATCTAAAACTATCTTTAAGAATCAAAGAATTGAAGAAAATAAAAATTATGTTTAGAGTTTTCAAAAATGACTTTGAAAAATGTTCAGAACGTAGCCCTAAAAAGTACCCTCAAATTTAATAATATACACCAAATCAATTGGATGCAATATAAAAAACTTATCTAAAATTTAGTATTTATCAAATACATTTAGAACAATATAATTTGTTTAGCAACGAAGTTCATTGGTTTCAATACGCTTGGTTTAGCATTTTTTCTTCATTGCTAGAATATTCACCTTTTAAAAATGTTATAATATTATTTATCATACTATCTATTTAGTAAAAGGTCAAGTGAACATCCGTGATCAAATATTCTTCACTGATACCGACATTAGAGATTGAAAAAAAATAAAAAATGACAAATACTACGTCTTTCTCAAATTCATGAGAGACGTGAGTGAAATATTGTCTTGTTGTATAATTTCTTGAATAATTCCATTCTCAAGAGATTATCAAAGAAATTTGAGAACTTTTTCATAGTTATTAAATATCTTAGTTAATTGGTTAAATTGATTAATTAATTACATTAATTAATTAATTATTTTACATTAATTATTTATCTAATTGACTATTCATATAGCATTTGATGTAATTAACATTCTCTCAATTATCTATATTATTTATTAATAATAATAATAATAATAATAATAATAATAATAGCCATTTGGTCATATTGTAGATTTCTATTAACAAAATCTCACCACAAACGCATATTAATATACTACAGAAATTGTTGAAAGCTAGCAAAAACATATTATAAGAAAAAGCCAGTAAACATGCATGGAACCCAAATTTCAGAGATCGTGCTGAGCCAAATTTCCAGGTTTGCGGCTATTAAATAACAACAAAATCTACATAAGTAAAAATAACAAACAAAATTGTTTACGGCTTGTCATTACATTTTAATTCAAGTATAAAATAAAATGCAAAAGATATACACCCATCTTTCTAACCGATAAAAAGAAGATAAAACTAAAATACAAACTTACAAAATGAAAGAATTTGGACCTGACACCAGTTTCTAGTGTCTTCGTTGCTACAACAATATGCAAACATTCCAAGAGGCAGCAACAATTAAAAGGAGAAACTAAAATCACTCTCCATGCAGCGTCACATTCAAACTTTGACACTAACCACAGCTATACGTTCAACATAGTTAATAGCCTAAAGCAAAAAAGCTATGCATATGCATCCATGTGGTTTACCAGAAAAACACACTATCCAACATATACGTGCATTTCAAGATAACCAAGGAAAGGTATTTAGCTAAAGAAGCAGATATGTCACTCATTATGTGAAGTCTAGAACAATTCAAATTTCTTTTTCAGCAAGTCTTGCTTCCATCTCGGTAATTTATAAAATTCTTCTTTTACCATTCCAAATACAGTTTTGAATTCTTCGTCTGACAGAAAAGCCTGACCAACAAGAAGCAAAGATTAAGCTAACATGTTACATCATACAAACATAAAACCAAATGAAAAATTGGAAATTACAAATAGCCCCAAAAACAGAATAGAATTATAAAGAGGATTTAATAGAATCAGAGGGGTGGGAAAATTCATGGGAGGCGCTCGTAATGTTTGTCCCATTTTAAGGTGCTTGTAATGATTCAAAGCAAGACTAACCTCTCTCCGATTAAGATCAATTCCGGTGATATTTTTGCTAGATTTGTTCTTTAATTGATCATAACTGAATGTTCTTTGACTATTATTTTCATCCTCCACATTTTCTTCTTTAGATTCCAGATCCCCATTACTTCCAGCTTCAGGGGAAGCTTCTTCCATTTCCTTGGCTTCTGCAGCCTCATCAACTTCGGAATATTCTGTTCCACTTTTAGCTTCTGCAGCAAAAACTCCAACCAGTAAAATAATCAGAAGCACACAGAAATGGCTGTACAAATGAGTCAAGCATTTTTTAATGCAACAATGCCTATTCATTATGAAGACTCCTCTCGGGGGAAGTAAAAGCCAAAAGTTTGTTTAATTATTACACAATGTTTCTTCTCTTCAAACTCAATAGGTCAGGGTTTTAAATGGCATTAAAGAAATTTCGCGCAATACAGGACTAACATGTCCACTGACGCAGTTTTCTTGCCTATGGACAGAATACTACCCATTGAAATGCATTTACTTGACTGCAGCATTGATAATTATGATTAAACACTTCACATAAATAATTAGAATTCTTCGAAAAGGATTTACATTAACTATTAGAAAGAGAAACATAACACATTATGTTCTGTTATGTTCAACCCCACAAACCCATTGTGTAAATTGATGGGAAAAATAGAAAGAGGATCAGTAGTCGAATTCTGTGTAGGCAACATGCAACTTGGATAAAGAAAACTACAATCATTACCAGAAATGCTACTCTCCAGGACAGGACTGTGACTAGCCACAGGAGAGTCATCAGGTGAATGTTTCTTCACCTCAGCAGTAAGAACTGATGAAAGAGCAGCTACAGCTGCTGCTCTTTGTGATCCTTGACCTTTTGAAGAAGGCCTAGGAGTAACTTTCTTGGCCGTTGATGAAGAACTAAATGCAGAGTTTAAAGCTGCTAAAGCTTCTGCTCTTTGTCTTGGTCCTCCTTGGTTCAATCCATTCAATCTCTCCTGTGACTGCAAGAGTGCAAATAATTAATTGAATCACAAGTGATAATAGGAAAACCAGTCTTCCAAAGAAACACAAAAATGTTAATAAAAAAAAAAAAAGCAAACAAATGACCAATATTTAGCAATATTTAGAATGTGGCATAGACGAGCAACAGTAATTTTCTTTAAAAAACAGTCACTTGAGTATGAATCTGATCTCTTTGGTCCCTTCACAGAGAAAAAAGCATGCTAGAACTTCACCCGTATTTAAGTAGAAGAAACCATACCATACTCTGTGCTTTCTCAGATGATGAGCTAAAAGCAGAAGTTAAAGCAGCCAAAGCTTCTGCCCTTTGTCTTGGTCCCCCTCCACTTGACCCATTTGATTTTTCCTGTCATCAGAATCAGTATAGCCTTGTTAAGCAGATAGAGACACAAACAACATATCAATTATTGAGAAATCAAATTGATAGTGATAAATATTGGAAAATAGGCAGTTAGAAATATCATTGGCTGAACTTAAAAGGTATAAACTATAGTGATAAATATTGGAATTCCTCTACCGTCTACCCTATAGTGATGCCTCTCCACTCCATTTCTGCTTTGATAAATAAAATCAGTCATCTAATAGGAAGCAATGTTAAGAGTTTCGGTATTCATTACGTTTCCTAATTAATCTCCTTATTTAATTAGGCTTAATAGTTTTATTATATTAGTGAGCTTAGTCTAATAGTAGTATGGCTGCCCTAGTTCTTGACCTAAGTATTTGAATAAAGAGGCCCATTATTACCCACCATATAAATATTATCTTTTATCATCTCTTTTGCCTCTAGCATAGAAAACAAAATAAGCATCATCTTCATTAACATATTCTTCTTCCTCTTCTTCCTAGGTGAAAGTAGAACAACAAAACAGAGAAGGATGAAAAAATAGCGGAATCTTTTTGGGAAACGTGGGATTAACTACGCTGGGATAGTGGGAACTCCCCAGGATCTTGATTCACGCTGTTGCAGACCACACTGTCGTGGTTAGGCACTGCACCGCACCGGGACAGTGGGATCTTGCCGAGAAACACTGGGATTAACTACCTAGCTCTTTCCATATTTAGTATTGTTATTCCAAAATACCCTTAAATTAATTCTTTAATGTTGTGGGGAGATGACCATTATAATTAGGGGTATGTTAGTAAAAGTATTTTTTTACATGAAATCAAGAAAATTAAAAGTAAAAACCAGGACTATACCTCCACAGCATGGCCAATCCCAAAGAGTAGTGACGCCTTTTTCTGGAATGAGTTTCCATGAACCTGCCATTGTAAGAAAAATAAAGCATGAAAAAAAACAACTAATTAAAGGACCAGTTTCCTAAACCATGTACCTCATTCATGATCATTTCATCTTTTTACCAGATAATACATACACTAACTAAAATTTGAGAAAATCATAACTAATTTCACTAACTAATCGTATTGAATATTCTGAAATGATTAATTGATTACAATGATTATTTTCAGCTTTATATCTAGCTGATTTTAACCTGCGCACAGGCTTGACCTCCCCAGTTACTTGGTGCTATGCAAGGTAACTAACACACAAACTCATTAACTAATACAAACAGACTAATATAGAGTGATACTCTCATACACCCCCCACAAGTTCAAGGTGGGTGAGCAAAGGACAGGGAATCAATCACATTGAACTTGGAGCACATCAGCATGAACTTGGAAGTAGAGACAGGCTGGGTGAGCATGTCAGCCCACTGATCTTCACAAGGGATGTGCATCACAGTAAGCTTCTTAGACAGGACCTTTTTGCGAACAAAAAACAAGTCAATTTCCATGTGCTTGGTCCTAGCAAGAAGAAGGGATTGTGAGCAAGCAACACTGCAGACTGGTGGTTGCAGAAGACTACAAGAGCCGTGAATGAAACACAGTTCTTTCAACATTGTTTGTACCCAGAGGAAATCAATCATAACTAGAGCTACGCTGCGATACTCAGCCTCAGTGATTATGTCATCCACATAAAGAAGGAGATGAACAACTTGGTGCTGCTGGCTATAGATGAAAAGAGAGGGATCGTATTTGAGGCCATAAAGGGCCTTGTGAAGTCTAATCCGAGACGGATCAGGGCTTTTAAAGCATGATGGCTAATGAGATCACACACATTCTATTCATAATGATGCTGCAATAATTACATTCAATGTCTAGGAAGTTGTGTTGACTAAGAGTATTAACAATTAGTCTAGAACGTTGCAAAATCAAAGAATAATAAAAATATACACTGAATTTCAACACTCCCCCTTAAGTTAAAGCTTACTATGCTTTAAGCTTGTTACATCAAAACATTTTCGACTATTGGACTAGTGAGTCATAAACAACATAAGTCACCATCAAGATGATCATCGACGAGAAGAGAAGACACCATTCATGATTTATGTGTGAGAAAAGAGTCACCACTAGATTGATCATCGGTGGAAATAAAAGGCACCACTATTATGATCCATATGTGGGAGAAGAGTCACCACCGTATTGATCGTCGGTGGGAATAAAAGGCACTACAAATATGATTCATATTTTGGAAATGAGTCACCAACATATTGATCATCAGTGGGAATAAAAGGCACCGCTAATGATCCATATGTGTGAGAAGAGCCACCACTGATTGATTGTCGATGAGAATAAAAATGGATTATTTGAGCAAATGGTCCTCACAACCTTGTCCTTGAAACCATAGCTCAACAGCAACAGCCCAACCTACGTAATTGGCATAACCAGCCAATTTTTCGCAAGGAATGAGCAAAAGAGTAGTGAAACTGAAAGCAGAAGAAGCAGCAATATATACAGTGCCAGACATGAAAATCTATGCAAAGTGAAGTGTTAGAATATTAGAAAATATCTTATAATATCTTAGAGTATCTTTTATATTATATTAGAGTATCTTGAGTTATTTTCTATGATCCATTTATAATCATAGAGAATCTTATAATATCTCTTATTATTATTATGATTTATTCCTAATTTAGGATTTAGTCTATGTTTCTCTATAAATAGAGATTAGTATTGAATCTTTTGTAAAGAAGTCAGCATAAAACTATTATCAATAATATTCAAACCCTAATTATTTTCTCTCCTCTTTTTCTCTAAAATCCCACAACTTCAACATGGTATTAGAGTCTATTTCGATCCTCCTTGAACGATATCACCTCTATTCCGCTGCCGAGTTCCCAACAATTAGGGAATATAATTATAGTTTCTCTTTTCCAACATTCCGACATGTTTCACTTGATTTCTATTCAATTTGCTACTGCCGCCGCTGCCACTATTTCCGGCAAATTTTTCTGCAAATAACAGTCATCTCCATATCAGGTCATGCCTGAAAGCGCGTCGCAAAAAAACCGTCACACGCGCTGCAAATCTCTCATGCGAGTAGATCTGTCGCTGCTGTCCTATCTGCTACTGCTGCCATCTGCTGTTGCTGCCTGCATGTTGTTGCTGCTGGAAAAGTATTCCAGCAAATTTTCTGAAACAACCATTGTCTCTTCTGTTTTGGATTCATTTTCTCACTCCGTTGATCAATCATGGCTTCGTTTCATTAGAGTTGTGTTGCTTCCTCTTTAGTGTTTGTCATGCAATTTAGTTCTTACTAATAGATTATAACAGTGGCTTTTATTCCCACCGACGATCATTTCGGTGGTGTCCCTTTTTCCACAGATGAATCATATTAGTGATGACTTCTTCTTCCATTGATGGTTATTTTGACGATATCTTTTATTTTCATGACTCACACTTTAGCAAGACAATTTGTCCCAGATACACTGGCCCTATCTTTGTCCCCACATGTACTGGCCTTGCCTTTCTCTCCTTGAAGCATGCCTCTCTCTCCTTGAAACAAATTCAAGTTTAAATATTGAGTCTCTGATATTATTGGTTTGAAGCTTCCAAATGCAGTTTTTTAGAAGGACGGATCTTGCTTTGTTCAACTGCTTGCCATGAATTTCTCTCATGCTGATGATCATTTCGGCTATCTGGCTAGGCTGTATTTATAGCAATTCTCTCCGACTTCACCTGCATCCCTGAGTTGCCTTTCTATCTTTTTTAACTATTTTACGGAGCAAAACATTGTTTTCTTGTAACAAGCTAAAACTTAGTAAGCTTTAGCTTGAGGGGGAGTGTTAGAATATTAGAAAATATCTTATAATATCTTAGAGTATCTTTTATATTATATTAGAGTATCTTGAGTTATTTTCTATGATCAATTTATAATCATAGAGAATCTTATAATATCTCTTATTATTATTATTATGATTTATTCCTAATTTAGGATTTAGTCTATGTTTCTCTATAAATAGAGATTAGTATTGAATCTTTTGTAAAGAAGTCAACATAAAACTATTATCATTAATATTCAAACCCTAATTATTTTCTTTCCTCTTTTTCTCTAAAATCCCACAACTTCAACATGAAGATTAAAGGTTGCTAAAAAATCACCAAAAGATGGTAAACACATGCCCAATGTTGGTGCGGCGTATGGGGCTCACACGCAGAGGAATTAGAGGCACGTGCGGAGGAGTTTGTCGGTGGAAAAATGGTCACCGTGCTCGCCGGAGGATTGCATGGCAGTTTGTGGTGGTTCGCATTGGAAAAGGGGCAGCTGGTTATTGCACGGCTGGAACAGCATGCACAGAATTTTGAAGAAATTCTGGTTATGGCACAATTAGAAAATGCAGAGAAGCCCTAGGATGTGGTGTGGCTGGTTGCTGGAAAAGCCGCTGGAGATGACAGCGGTGTATGTGGCTAAGAATTGAAATACTGAAAGGTGGTGCCGCCGGCAGCAAATGCATGTGGCCGCGGGCAGTGGTAGTGAAACACAGAGATAGGTAGCGGAATATGTAATTTATGTGTCTAATGAGATCACACATCTTCTATTTATAATGATGCTGGAATAATTGCATTCAATGCCTAGGAAGTTGTATTGACTAGGAGTACTAACAATTAGACTATGATGTTACACAATCAAGGAATAATAAAAACATACACTAAATGTTAACAAAAACATTGAGGTTGCTGCATGTACACCTCGTCCTCAAGCAAGCTATTAAGGAAAGCATTATTGCCATCCAACTAATGAAGTGCCTACTTGTAAGAAACAAGGGTAAGAATGCCTTACAGTGATAGGTTTAATTACTGGGGAGAAGGTTTCATTAAAGTCAAAACCTTGAAGTTGATGAAACCCTTTGGCAGCCAAATGGGCCTTGTACTACTTAACTGTCCCATCAGAATTTTCTTTGACTCTAAGCACCCACTTGCAACCCATGGACTTTCTGTTAGGAAGCAAGGGCACCAAGGTCTAGTGCGTAAGGATGAAACAAAGGTTGGTTCTGAAGAGGCAGTAGTTGAAGTGTGAGTCAAGGGAACCAGAGGGAGACAGAGAGGAATCAGAGGTAGGGTTAGAAGGAGTGGAGCTGGAAGGACCAGGTTTGGGAATGGGATCTGCTGAAGCAGTGGGAAATTCAGGGGTGCAGTAGGTAAGGTGTGACCAGTCGAAGTTTGTCGATTGGCAGTAGAAGAGAATTTAAAATCGGCCAGGTAAGGGAATTTAGATTCATTGAATAAAACATCTTCGGAGAAGAAGATACGACCAGTGTGAGAAAGGCATTTGTAACCTTTGTGAAATGTGGAGTACCCAAGGATAAGACACTCATGGGTCCTATAATCAAGTTTGTGGGAATTATAGGGTCTAAGTAAAAGGAAGCAAGCACAACCAAACACTTTAAGAAATTTTCTCCGACTTCACCTGCATCCCTAGAAATTTTCCATCTTTTTTTATTATTTTGTGGAGCAAAATATTGTTTTCTTGTAACAAGCTAAAACTTAGTAAGCTTTAACTTTAGGGGGAGTGTTAGAATATTAGAAAATATCTTATAATATCTATTATATTATATTAAAATATCTTGAGTTATTCCTTAGAATCAAGTTATAATCATAGAGATATCTTAGAATATCTCTCATTATTATTATTATTATTATTATTATTATTATTATTATTATTTATTCCTGATTTATGATTGAGTCTATGTTTCTCTAAATATAAAGATTAGTATTGAGTTTATTGTAATCAAGTTAGCATAAAAACTATTATCAATAATATTCAAACTCTTATTATTTTCTCTTCTCCTTTTCTCTAAAATTACACAACTTCAACAGAAACAAATAGGATGAGAAAATTGAATAAGGATAAAATAGGATAAAGACATGATAAAGTTTAATGATCCAATCCTATGTTTGATAGGATAAGGTTACAAAATATTATGACTTGCAATATCATAGTGGCTTGCAATATCTAATCCTATCATGTTTCTCTTATCGTGACTATCAAACCAACCTTAAGACTCTAAATTTAGAACTTGCAAAACCTATATGGAATGGAAAAATTATAACTGTATTTTGTTCAGGCAGCTCATGAGCCAATATTTATGTTCTGCTCTCAACCAACCAGCACAGAAATGCAAAATATTGCGACTTTTGAATATAAGGAAAAGTACGAGATGGATTATTATTATATGTTTTAAACAAACTAAAAGGGATATTTTAATTGCTATGGACATACCGTAGCTTTTGCATGATCCCACAAAAAGTATGTTGTGAAAAAGCAAGGTTCGTTCCCTTCTGTTACTTTATATAAGGGTACACATGGAGATAACCCCTCCAGAGATGCAGCCATATCTATGTATTTCTGAGGAAAATTTTCAAGGAAAAATCAAGTACTTCAAGTAGGATAGAATATGGTAATCAAAAGCATTGAAATTTTATATACCTGACCAATTTCATAAGCATTTTGTTTTTCTGTTGGGTCAACACACTGACCAATCCAAACAAACACTTCTGCATGTGTGTCGAGTAAGAGGATATCCTCTGTTAATAAATCATCTTGGGAGAAGTTGTAAACCTCCTCTACCTGCAGAATAAAATATAAAAATAGATTTAGAAGGCATAAAGAAGCCTTAAAAGTTCTACAGACAAAATTCCTAAAAACAAGAGTAAATTTTATATAAAAAGTTGTAGTAACAAACTCACGTGCAACTTTCCTGATAGATCCACAGTGCAAAAGAGTAAACAAAATAAAAATGGTCAGTACATTCAAATATAAAGTAAACAAGTATGCTATGGCATCACATTTTATTTTATATTATGAAGTAACATGACAAGAAATGCCAACCTTTATAAAATGAGATCGTGAACAAGTGTGGATCTCTAACAACCTCATTAGTAACTTTCTTGCTAGTGTAACTTTGTTTTCCTCCTATTGCCATCCAGAAAGATGAGCTTTCTGTACCTTCTTTAACATGCTTTAAAGGAACTCCTGGCTGAACATGGACATATATCACATTAGCAAACAATGCAGACCACAACTTAAACTATTCTATCTTGTTGAAAACAATACTCATGCTCACATGTGGAAAAAAGAAGCAGTCTCAGGAAACCACGAGTAAAGCACTTAGTTTTTTAACAAGAAGGATATAGTCATACATATCAACTGAGTTTGAACAATTCAATATTGAGGTAACCAACACGGTACAGATAGAAGTTTAAAAGTTGATTATATATATATGAAACATAAAATAACATATTACCAGAAGTACTTTTCTGTGTTGGAAGTTGCAGTAGATAATGATAATTAAATTAATGAATCATTAAAAATAAATACAATTTAAATAACATGATAATTAATAAGAATGCTACCTCCTATGTACATGAACCCATAGACACATACAACTAATTCTTAATTAGAAGCTAGTAATTTCGACTAATTAAAATTTCATGCGTAGAAGAGTTGAAATGTAACATTTACTTGTCACTGCACAGTAGACAGTTTGAATTAATTAAATTGAGGCTTAGTTGTGTTTTAAATCTAGGTAGTTAATCTCATATAGCGGTACATCGCAGCCAACCCCAAAAGTGGGATAGCGGGATAGTGCGTTCTGGGATAGGCAGGATAACAACTATTTTTTGGACAAATTACATGAATAATCCTATATAAACCTATATTTAATGCAACATTAACAAATGACTCAAACTCTGAAACGTTCATAATTAGTAATAAAAATTCACAAGTCTTAATCTTAGTTAAAACATACATTGAAATACCAACAAAAGTCAAGGAAATAAAGATGATGCAAGTTTTTAACAAAGAGTAATAAAATAACTAAATATTAAAACTCAAATGCATGTTCTAGCATAGGAATTAAAGATAAACATCATCTTCATTAGCATATCCTTCTTCCTCTTCTTCCTTGGTGAAAGTTAAAACAACAAAACAGAGAAGGAAGAAATAATAGCGGGGTCTTGCTAGGATTAACTACGCCAGGATAGTGGGACTTGTTTCACGCTGTCGCGGACTACGCCGTCGCAGTCAACTGCACCAGGACAGCAGAATCTTGTCGGGAAACACTGGGATTAACTACCTAGTTTTAAATTACTATTGACGTGCTCAAATAGTTTGGCAGAATATCCACAATATGGGGGTAACGGATCTTACCCTTAGATATTCTGCAATCTTTGTTGCTAGCTGCTGCTGTGCAACCGAACAATGATTCCCATGCCAAGCGAAATTTGTAGAGCCAAATTGCAGGATAAAACATTCAGTAGAATTCAATGACGATGGTACCTGAATATGAATAACATAATTATGGTGGACAAAGAAGATAAAGCCCTAGCAACATGCTAATGGGAAAAAGTAAAAAATTTCACGTGACATACTGAATCAACTTGCACTGCCTTATTGCTATGGGTGGAGGTTCCAGAAATTCGGATAAGCGCAATAGATTCTGCCGTGTATGTCTCATCTGATAAACCTTTGTCTGCAAGAAGTTTTTTGTATCCAGAGCTCAAACCTCCCTAAAACAGGCATAAGTCATTTAAACGTGTCCTCACTATGTTATACTAGATATGTAACTGAAAACACCATAAAATTTGCTCCATGATACCTTAAGGATTATCATAGGTTGGAAAAGAGCAACAAATTGTGGTGACTCTTTACCTTCGAATATGCGACCCTGAAAGCAACAACAATAATTATACACAATTTCAAAGCACGATCTCTAACTTGACATTTAGATTACAATACCTGAACAGGTCTACCCTTCAAAGAATTGGACATCGTATTAGCCAACCGAGTAGCCATTGTTTGGTCCTCCTGAAAAAGAAATTTAACCAAGGTCAAAAGCATTCAAAACTCACTTATTCTATTTCACAAAGAAGTAAGAATGGAAAAATACAATTTGATTTAAAAAATACTTCCTATGCACAGAAAATTCTTGGTCAGTCTTAATGGTGCTAATGCCGAAAAGTGACTGGCAAATAGAAATTAAAATGCTTGCAATATATTTTGATCTCAAATCAGCTGAAAGAAATTACCTCAACGCTGTCTTTGCCAAACCAGCAGCACAAGAAGTAATCTTCTTTCCTCTCACCAGAATGGTATGTGTACAGTACAATGTAACAATCTCCACTATGAAATTTACCAATCTCCTCATTTGGCAATGAGGTCTTATCACTTCCATTTATTTGCCATACCTTTAATTGTTAAATTATATATTACATGTTCCTCGGTGACAATTTAATTAAAAATGAGAAACTTTATGAAGTAGATTATATAGGTACCTCCATCTTTCCTCCTATTTCAAGCAATGGTGGAATTTCATCATTTGCAGGGGTACTTTTTGTCATTCCTTTGACACCCATCCCTTTTTGCTTAAGCAATGCTGAAAGTACATAAATAGCACACTTATCAGTACGACTTTTTAGACACGGGAAAATAAAAGAACTATTGAGAATAAACGATGTCCACCTGCAACTTTTCCTTTTCCTTCCTCAGCAGAAGTACCAGCAGATCCTGATGGCCAAGAATCAAAGTTTGACTTAAATGAACGTGTCTCATAACCTTGAATAATCCTTGTTATCCTTGTAGATTTTGGCCTATTTTGGCTTGAAACAAACTCCTGGAGATATTAGTTTAGTCAATAAATCATCTTTTGGAAATACATGAAGAACTAGATTCTATAATGACTTACATCAGCTGCTTGGCAAGCTGCTTTTCGTTCTTCCACTGGTGTTACCCGGCCAAACCAGATAAATACCTCAGTGCCACAGTCTAGTAAATAGCATTTGTTGTTCTCCAGCAGTGACTTAGATAGTTCACCTTCCTCAGACTTGACCTCACCATCAATGATACTGAAAGGAAATGTGATATGAAGTTATCTTTATTTTATTTGTCAGCGTGTAACATTGCCAATGACCCTATGAAAACTATGATGTTTGCAATCTCTGTGTCTAAAACATACTACACTTACATCTATATAAAATAGCTTAAAGAATAAATATAATCAATGCTATTTGATATGATTTGCTAATTCTAATCCAAACAAGGTCACGACAGTGGAGAAGGGGAAAATCGGAGTTGGAACACGTTGCTAAAAAAACTCTCACCGGAAGACAGTAGGTCTAATGGGAAAGCACGATTCTTAGGATTTCCTCAAGTTAGACTCTAGACACTATGTTGAATGAGAGAAAAATAGAAAGACATGGTGAAACTGTGTGCCTTAACTACACAATAGAGAATCTTTATATAGGCTTAAAAACAATATATAAGATAATTACAAAGTATTCTATCCATATCTACAAGATATGATATGATAACCCAATTTACAAGATATGATATCCCTTTTACATGGATCCTAATCTTATTTTAAACAATAAGCAATAAATAAGAGGAAGTGAAGATTAGTGAGGGTTATTTTTTTAATTTTGAAAAGGAATTTAGGGTGGGTGAGAACCACGTCTCTCGGATAGCTGGAACGTAATAGAAATCATATATCAACAAATATCATTTTCTTCTATATTCTCCGGTTCCTACCTATCATCGGATAACAAAGCAATTGATTATAATTAACTTCCCTATATTCTTCTATCATACATGCAAATTAGATGACTTACTTAATAAATTAAAATGCAGCTAATAAATTCAATTGTTTAGATTGCATAATTTGGTCT
This sequence comes from Cicer judaicum, assembly GCA_037974835.1. Classification (NCBI taxonomy): domain Eukaryota; kingdom Viridiplantae; phylum Streptophyta; class Magnoliopsida; order Fabales; family Fabaceae; genus Cicer; species Cicer judaicum. The sequence goes on along the minus strand of JBBPBS010000968.1, from coordinate 3,668,015 downwards.
TGGTTAAAAAATAACCAATGTCTCTCTTTAGTTATATAATCATCCGGAAACAGGTGCTTCGTGAAAAATTCAGTGGTGGTGGGGGCAGGCTGAGGAAAAGTGGAAAACAAAGTCAACATACCTATACAGCTGAGCAGGAATTTCCTCTGGGATGATATCATCCTCACTGATTACCTTCTTTGAAATGGGAGCAAAACCACCAAAGAGGACCCAAAATTCTCCTGAATCTGACTCAGTGTCTAACTTTCCATCATCTGCAATGTGGGATAGATTTTTACTAGTAACAAAGAAACGAACTCACCTCTGAAAACAGATATACAGAATGATATAATAGGTAAAGTGCCCTTACCAACAATTGCAACATCACATTTCCCTTCATGATATTTTTCTTTCAGAAACTGTACAACTTCCAAAGCCTTGGCTCTTTCCTGAATATTGGAATTTGCACCGTTGAATTGATAAACCTTATTCTGGGTGTCAAGAATGAACACATCATCATGGTTCAATGAAGACCTTGCAAACGGGACCTGCCAAAACATTATGCTAAATTACATGCATACAGAACCAAAAAAGTTCATGAGTAGAGAACACAGTACCTGTTTCAATCTAACTACTCTTTTCCCTTTGCATACATACAAATGTGTTTCAAACTCCTCCTCTTCAGGTTTTCTAAATCCTGATGCAACACCCCCCTCTAATGGTATAATACATGGCTTAAAATATGACAAAAATTTGTCAGATTCATGTCCTTGGATCTCTCTGTGCTGAACTGCTCGTCCTCCAAGAGCTGCATCAAGTTCAACAGCTTTAATCGCTGCTGTTCCGGCCTCATCCTACAAGAAAATTCACATTTCAGCCAAGACTATTTGTTTTGCCAAAAAGGTAGTGATGCAAGAATTTCCAAACAGCTAGGAACAATAAAGCCCAGGCCCTTCGAAAATAAAAAAGTGGACTAAATATCTAATACTTTTTAAAAAAGAACACGGATCACAAAAAAAGACCAAATAGAGACATAAAATGATACAGACCTTAGAACAGTTTTTTTCTAAGCATCTTATTACAAGATTCAGTTTTCTACTTATGTTCAACATTCTAATTGCTTTTCTCTATGACAGGAGAAAAAAATAAAATGCAAGGTGAGTTGGGCAAGATCCAGGACCAAAACGGGTGAAGGTGAAGTCCAGGCTTACCTGACTTGTATCCTTTCCAATCCAGAAGTGTAAATCATAAAAATAGGTACCTCCTTTGGCTTGTGTTGTCTGCAAATACATATAAGATGAATACCCAAATTTTTATAAAATAAGGAGGAAAAAAAATACATATATTTCCATACAAATAGAAATTTTGTTAATTCTTAATCTATATTTCCCCAGAAGAGGGAATTGTAGTAAAAGTTTTGCTCATGCCAACAAAAACTATCCCCAAAATTATAAATTATTAGTCACATATTCTGGACCATAGTAAATAGACTATGGAAGTATCATTGTTCTATTTTTCTGTTCATGTATTTCTACTTTTATTGAGAATCATATTGTGATAATGTTAAGCAAAGGTAGAAATTGGAAAAGTATTGTTGTAAATAATGTATACTTGTAGTAATTTATAATAATTGTACTCAGCCCATTAGGTTTAGAATAGTCTATTTAAATGAATTAGTGCATGTACTCTACATAGTATCGCGAACTCCCAATTTTGGGGCCTAGCCGTCTTTCTACAGTTTTCTTTGTTTTTCCTCCTTCATTGCAGTTTGTGTTGCTTTTGTCCATATTCATAAGCAAGATCGAACTAAGTTGGATTCTCATGCAATTAGATGTGTCTTTGTGGGTTATCCTCCCAAAAAACAAGGGTACAAATGCTATACCATCCTTTCTGTCGTAAGTACTTTGTTTCTAAAGATGTCACCTTCTATCAATATGTTTCTTAGTTCACTCGTCCTCATTTTCAGGAGGAGAACACGAATGACTTGAAATTTCATTTCAAGTTTATGATCTTTGGTCCTAGCTTCCTTGAGACACATTTGTCTTTTGTTTTGAAGGAATCAGCACATTTGACACCAACAAAGAATAAGGCTAGTAAGCCAATTCTAGTGTAAGAAGATGTAAACCCATCCTGTTCTAGAAACAACTTCAATAGCCTGATCCAGAGGTAAGTTCTGAAAATGATATCTCTATTGGTGATTCTCAGAGTTTCATTATTTTTTATACTAATTATGATGATTCACCAATGCGTTGAGAATACACATCTAATCTAAGGTAATATTGGATGTAGTTAACTATTTCCAGACTAATTAACCTCTAGGATTTGTGAACAATACACATCTAATCTAAGGTAATATTGGATGTAGCTTATACCTGCAAGATGATGTATGAATCTCCTGTGTAGAACTTCCCATATTCAGATTTGGGCAATGGAACCGGCTGAAAATTCTCAATCCTCCATATCTCAGTTCCTCTGCAACATGTTAAGTTTAAAACCTCTCAAAGTATATAGCATATTCAATATCTAACAATATAACGTGCATGTTAAATATTTAGTCATTCATTTTGACCCAATAGCTTATCTTCTGGGTTATTTGGCTCATGACATGGTATTAGAGCCTCTACAATTATGTGGTCTAAATTTGATCCTGTTTTTCCATTCATTCAGATAAAAGTTAGATTTCAAAAAAAGTAAGGTCGGTCTATGAACTCTCTACACTTCAAGCCCAAATGGTTCTTGTGTGAATGGTGAGTCAGATGTATAAAACCAACCATTCATGTGCTTTCAACCAACAACTTAAGTTTGTGGGGTATTTGGTTCATGATAGTGAATATGTCATGCTTATACTTAATGACAATATGGGTTCATTATTCTCCAGCAGAAAAAAAAATTATTTAAATTTCACATTTACTTTTTTTATGAAGAAAATTTAAAAACTTATAATTTTTCACAATTTATTTTTTATAAATCACCCATTTCTTAAAGGATACACTCTCTGACCCACTCCTTGGAATGCAGGATCCAAAACTTTTGCAGTGCTAGACATAGCTAAATGCTCCTTTTTTGACAAACACCTGCTGCAAATGCCAAATCCACTGCAGAAGCAGTACAAATTTAAGAACAAATAAGCATGAGGAAAACATTCAACATCATGAAATTAAAGGTAGTAGTAAGATACTATCGAACTATAATATCAAGCACACAGCTTCTGATTTAAGCTATCAAATCAAGTGTAGAGAACAGCCCCAGCAGCAGAAAGCTTTTATTTCCCAAAACATAAAATATTTTCTATATTTATCATTATCATTTTAAATATGAGCAGACCAGGAGCCCGGTTGACTGTTTTTCTTGTCTTATTTTTCGTAGAATATGATTGCTTAAAGCTAGCTTTCCACCTGCAGGTACTTTTAATTTAAATTGGTTTCATGTAGTTTGTATATTGTTCTTCATTCAAGTACAAGCAGATGACCTATAATAATTGTGAATGTTATGTTGGCCCTAAAAATTCAAAATAATATCACACTATTATAGTATAGCCTTAAATCTGGATTCTACAGGTAGTTCAGCCTTGACCAACATGGATTTATATACCAGGGACTGGCATCAAAGAAGACATTACATGGATATCAGTTTATTAGGTGGAGTCTTATACAAGTCCTTGTTACCACAAACAAAAACGGGAATTTATTATGGTGACATTAATGAAGATTTGCAGTGGATCTTGAAAGTATGTCATAGGTAAAGGTAGTTGAAGAATTTAAACTCAGGTTCAGACCAAGTTTTGCAATATCAAAACTCAGTAATGCAATCAACTTATCCACAAGTACTCATCACCATATATGTAACAGAAATAAACCAAGAAATGCTAGCACTAATGACTATAGGAATAAGGAAAGGAAGCAATAAAACCAGAAAAAGTCATGCAGAAATAAACTGATTTGTTAGTTCAGAAAATTAAAGATTTTATTACATGATAAGATAAAAAGAAATATACCACCTTCAAATCAGACATGAATGGGATATTTGTTTGAAGTGCATGAATGACAAAGTAGTTCAAATTAAAGCAGAAAGCCAACAGTTGCTTTCCTAAAACTGTCTGGTGCATGGGAAACATAGCAAATTAGCTGGGCAACAGTTTCCCTTGACTATTGTTAGATACGTAGGGATACTTCTGTTAGTCTTATTGTTTTAGTTATTGTTAATAGTTATCTATGTAGTTAATAGTGTAGCGTAGCGGCCGATCTCCAAAACGCTACAGTGGTGTAGCGGGGAGCACCAAAACAGCAACAAGCTCATGACCAGGACCACCAAGAGACTAGGACCCCACACTTGAAATCCAATCCCCCCAATATGAACTTTCCACGTGACTATACTGACACTAATGTTACCAACAAGCGAGACATGATGCCTGACTACACTACACTTCCATAAAGACTTTCAATGCAAGGATTTGGATCTACTCTCGTTCCCCCATCAGACAACAATTATTCTATGGCCATTTGTTGAAGATTCTAAGGAGCTCGAAAGAAACGAGATTCTAATGATTAGGACTACCAAGAGATTTGTAGGACACCACATCTCCCCCAATATTTCAAGGAATTATTAATATATCATATATGGGTGACATCGCATATACTTCATTTAGTTCATTATTCGTCAATGTGGTACTAACCATTCAAACTTGAATTCCTACTATATTATCTTCTCTCTCTTTTCCAATATCTGCTACATCTTTTCAACCAATGAGCATTTGCAGCATAAATCCATGAGAATACTGCCAGTAGCCCAAAGTTGGACCATTTTCTCTTTATCTTCAATAAATATCTGCTACATCTTTTCAACCAATATATACAATGTTCACAGCTTCCCAGTTCTCTAACTAAGCAGCATTGCCAGCTCAAAGCACTCTGCATGTAAATTGCCGTAAAGACTTGAGCAATAATTTGCTCTTCCACTGCTTGCTCCACCGTCACAAACCAAATCAACTAATAGCTAACTTAGTAAAGCATTCCATATTTACAAATTTTATTCAGTATTTCAAACTTCAATAATTTAGAGCACTAACTTGATTAGAGATAAGGATTAGATAGTAATTATAAAAAAAAACACATCAAGGATTGACAACTACCTTGATTAATACTAAGATCTACCAACAGCGTTTCTCTCATGCTCATCCAAATATTTCTTCCTCAAATTAAATGAAAATCGAAAAAACATGGAAATTAATCGTAGCTAAAATTCAAAATAAACACAAACAAATGCTAGATTACAAACAAACTAAAAAAAATACGGAAAATGAAAAGGGATCCGAAATTCGAAAAGCAAAAACATGGAAAACGCGTGAGATATGACATTGAATTGAGCAAAATAATAATTGGATTGGCGTATACCTGAGATCTGAACGGTGATGATGAGATTGGAGAGAGAAAGTTTGAAATGAAAGTGAATTATTTGGTGTGGCTTTGTTGTGTTGTGTGTGGTCCCTCTCTCTTCTTCCTTTCTCTCTGTCTCGCCTTTAGAGATATATATATATATTCAACAAATTCAGAGAGAAAGAGAACAACGAGTTGCAGAGAAATTGAAGTATGATATGCTTGATGAATGAAGAGATTGGAGAGGGTGATGAGATGATAAACGCGGAAACAATGGGAAAGGAAAAATGGAAATTAAATAATAAATTATTAAATAAAACCGATGACAAATGAAGGTTGTCTTGTTTTCATTGTTACGTAATTGTTAGGACAAAAATTAAATTAAGGCAGTGTGATCCGTTACAGAATGCCACCGGCCATTTTTTTTTTTTTCTTCAAAAATATTTATTCATTTTATTGATAATAATTTGTTCAATACAATAATGTACGGCAATCCAAACATAGAAATGAGATTGAAATGTGACCGCATTCCTAAGAAGTAATATAATTTGTTTGTTTTTTATAGAATTAAACACTTATATGAAAAGAATCAAACATAAATTTAGGATGATTAATAATATATCCAAACTTAGCATTGTTAGAATTTTGAGGATGGAATGTACCTTTAATTTGTCTGGAAAAAAAAAATTGTTACCAATTTTATTTTATTTAAAGAAAAATTGAATAAAATTTAAAATAAAGATTTTGGACCAAAATTTTGAATTTATGAGTCAATTACAAGTAAGGAAAGTATTATCACTCTTCAACGTTCATTAAAACTGTTACTATATAATTAATTATTTATAAATTATTTATTTATTTAATTATTTATATCACCCAAAAAGAATAAGCAAAAAATAAAATATATTATTTTTACTAACGAAAGAAGAAAATACTTTTTTATTAATTTAATTTGATAAGGGAAATACTTTGTTCATATTTATCCTAACGTGCAATAAGGAAATCAAAACACATGTAATTCTTAGTATAAAATATTTGTAAGTTTATTAATTTTATTATTACTTAATTTTATTTATTATTAAAAAATGTGTTAATAGTGATAAGTGAAAAAAAAGAAAAAGGATTACCAAATAGTAGGATAATAAAACAAAGAAAGCAAATTTTATTTCTTATAGGCTGCATCATAAAGTGTATAAAAATTAAAATTGACAATTAGATGACAATTCATAATACATAAAAAATATCAAAATTTAATAGACAAAATAAAACATCATATCAAATTCACGAAATGTAGTTGTCTCCTTAAGGCATGTGTTTCTTCCTTCTCATATTTTTTAGTGCGAGTTGAAGTGGATGGTTATAGAGAATATTGTGTAAGAAAAGAGCGACGGAGTATTAACAGTGTTTGCCGAATAGCAGATTCAAACACTTCTCTATTTCTTCTTCTTCTTTTTTTTTTTTTTTTAAATGGGTGATTATGGAGAAGGTTGGTAAGAAAAGACACAACTGAAAAACAATAGTGGTTTTCTGTGGGCGGATTCAAGTACATAAAACTAGTTATTATTTTCTATATTCTCCCCTTTTTATCTTTTTTTCCTTTTTTTTTCTTTTCCTCGTCTAAAACTCTCATAACACTCTTATTTATATTAATAAATTAGGATTAAGTAATTTTTAGAAATAAATATTTAACATTATGATTAATTCTTTCAAAAACTTTTCTCGAATTCCAAAAAGTCATATTAAATAGCATTCAGTCATATTTAATTTACTCCAAAAAATCCTATATATATTAATTTTATATTTCATTCCGCTTTAGCCAGCACAAACTCTTCATGTTCATTCCTAATACACATTTCTATTAGAACAGGTTGTATATTTGAGAGGAATTGAAATTGAGAAGAAAAGAGGAAGAAAATAGAGAAAACAGAAAATGGAGATTGATCTTAAGATTGATCCGGTTCTGCAAAAGATTGATCTTTTACTCTGCAGATTGATCTTCTGCTTTTCTGTTACTGCATTACATTATTTTCTTCAATAGAATGATCTTAGCCTTTTATAGCATCAATTTAGTGGTTGTTTTTGTCCAACCAACTTCTAACCATATTGTAACTAACTTCTAACTACATTTTAACTACATCATTTTGAATTATATCTAACATGCTCCCTAATTCAAAAGTGATTCAATTTGAAGTTAATCCAAGCTTGATTCTCATCTCTTGGAACTTCAATCTCTTCAAACTTTTTGTTAAAATGTCAGCCTTTTGATCATTTGTGTTGCAATGTTTCAGCTTTATCTTGCCCTTCATTACTTGATCTCTTAGGAAATGAAATTTTGTTTCAATGTGCTTGCTCCTTCCATGGACACTTGGATGCCTTGCTAGATCTATTGCTGATTTGTTGTCTATCTTCATCTTCACTGCATTGTTACTTCTCAGTCCTAGTTCTGCCATTCATTCTGCCAGCCACACAACTTGGCATGCTCTCATGGATGCAGCCACATACTCAGCTTCACATGTGGACAATGCAATTATGCTTTGCTTCTTTGAACACCATGATATTGGTGAGTTATTGATTGTAAATACATAGCCTGTTGTGCTATTTCTATCATCCATATCTCCACATCAATCTGCATCAGTAAAGCCAATAAGTTCAGCTTCCTTTTCATATGGTTTTGAGGAATATAGCAGACCCAATTCAATGGTTTCCTTTATGTATCTCAAAATCCTTTTTGTTGCCATGTAGTGTGATGTCCTAGGCTTCTCCATGTACCTACTAATCAGCCCAACACTATATGAGATATCTGGCCTAGTGTTGCACAAGTATCTCAAGGATCCTACAATTTGCTTGAAGGTTGTAGGATCAATCAATTCATCATTGCCTTCTTTAGACAACACCAACCCTGATTCTGATGGGGTGCTGCTTCCATTGCAATCTTGCATTTTAAACCTTTTTAATACATCACTTGCATACTTTCTTTGATGCATAAAAATTCCACTTTTTCTAGTTTCAAATTCAATACCAAGGAAATATGCCAGCACGCCTAACTCGGTCATCTCAAATTCCTTCTCCAATCTGAATTTGAACTCATTGATTTTCACTTCATCATTGTCAGTTAGCAGTAAATCATCAACATAGAGGCATATCAGCAATACAGGTGCTGCTGCTTCCTTCTTGACATACACTCCATGCTCATTCACACACTATTCAAATTGCTGCTCTATGAGAAATCTGTCAATTCTCTTGTTCCAAGCTCTAGGTGCTTGCTTCAAGCCATATAAGGCTTTCTTCAATTTGTAAACATGATCTTCTTTGCCTATTTTCACATATCCAGGAGGCTACTTCACATACACTTCTTCATCCAATGAGCCATTGAGGAAGGCTGATTTAACATCCAATTGATGCATAGACCAACCTTTGTAGCTAGCAATTGAGACTACCATTCTTATTGTTTCAATTCTTGCTACTGGAGTAAATACCTCATCATAGTCCAGCCCATGTTTTTGCAAAAATCCCTTTGCTACAAGTCTGGCCTTGTACCTTGAAATCTGCCCATCAGGTTTCAATTTCAGTTTATAAACCTATTTCACATCAATAGGTCTTTTATTCATTGGCAGGGTCATTAGCTCCTATGTTTTGTTCTTTTCTATGGCTTCTAGTTCCTCATCCATTGATGTCGTCCATCTAGGATCACCTAGTGCTTCTTCATCACTTATTGGTTCTGATTCAGCAAGCAAGGCAAAGTGAATAAATTCTCCATCTGCATTGATGGCTGAGTTAGAAGTTACTTCATATGGCTGCAATATGATTGAAGGTTGTCTGACCCTTGCTGATCTCCTCACAAGTTCATAGCAGGATGATCTGGTACCTCTACTGGCTGGTTCTCAACCATTTCAGCTACTACTGCACTGCTGGCTGGTCTGGTTGGTATGCCTTGGCTGGTTGCATTCGTTGTCCAGTCCCAAACTCTTAATTCATCCACTAGTATGTCTCTACTTATCACTACTTTATTCTTGTTTGGATCATACGGCTTGTAAGCCCCAGTGGCATCATAACCCAGCAACACCATTTGTTCAGCCCTCTCATCAAGTTTCCTCCTATTTTGAGCTGGTACATGCTTGAAACACAATGAGCCAAACACTCTCAAGTGATTCACAGCTGGCTTTCTTCCAGTCCAAGCTTCTTCAGGTGTCCTTGTGCCCAGTCTCTTGGTTGGACACCTATTTAATATGTACACTGCAGTTGATACTGCTTCCCCCCAGAACTTATGTGGCACTTTCATCCCTTTTAACATACTTCTAGCCATGTTCACTATGGTTCTGTTTCTCCTTTCAGCCGGGCCATTATGTTGGGGAGTGTAAGGTGCAGTTATTTCATGCAATATTCCTTCTCTTTCACAAAAATCATGGAATTCATGAGAGTTGTATTCTCCTCCTCCATCTATTCTAATGATTTTCATGCTAACGCCACTTTGTTTTTCAGCCATTATCTTGAACTTTTTAAGAATTTCCAGCACTTCATTCTTTCTCTTGATTAGATATACCCAAATTTTCCTTGTAAAATCATCAATGAATGATACAAAGTAATGATTACCTCCTATTGATACTTCTTCAAAAGGACCACACACATCTGAGTAGATTATCTCTATTATTCTTGAGGATCGAGTTTGCACTTCAGCCTTGAATGCATTTCTGTGTTGTTTGGCATGACAACATTCTTCACACAGCTCCTTTTACATTTGAATTCTGGGAATTCCTTGCACCATTCTATTGTTATGCAATATTTGAAGACTTCTAAAATTTAAATGTACAAACCTTTTATGCCACATCCAATCTTCACTCAATACTTCGGCAGCTAGACATTTGCTCTCATTGATCTGAATATCAATCTTGAAGGTTCTGTTTTTTGCTAGTGGTGCCTTCAAGATCAATCTTTTTGAATCATCGAACAATCTCATCTCACCTTGTTCCATCTTCATAGAATACCCCTTTTCAAGCAGCTGTCCAAGACTTAGCAAGTTGTTCTTCATATTTGGCACATACAACACATCACATATGAAAGATTGTTTGCCATCCCTTCTCTGAATCAAGATTTTGCCAATACCTTCAGTTGTTACTGTGCTATTGTCAGCAAATCTGATTTCCTTCTTCACCTTCTCATCAATATTTACAAACCAATCTTTATGGCTAGTCATGTGATTCGAGCACCCTGTGTCAAGATACCATAATCCTGGATAATCATCCTCGATGCTTGTAGATGCCATCAACAACACTTCATCTGAGTCAGAACTATCTGCCTGGGCCAATTGAGCTTCACCATCCTCTCTTTGGACTTTCTTGGATCTTCCAACTTCATTGTATCAAGATTCTTTGATTCTTCAATTGCCATCACTATGTGATCGTGTCTTTGTGTTAGTGTCCTCAGAATCTTTTCATTGATGATAACCTCTGTCATCACTTCTCCATTGGCTTTCATCTGATTTGTGATTGTTAGTACTCGATTGAAATAATCAATCACATTCTCATTGTTCTCCATTTGCAGTAATTCATACTTTCTTCTTAGCATTTGGAGCTTCACTTTCTTAGTTTTTTCATCACCTATGTAATACTTCACCAAGATATCCCACGCCTCTTTTGTTGTAGATACCTTTGAGATCCTTTCAAAATTGTTTGAATCCACACTTTGCTGGATATAAAACAATGTCTTGCAATCCCTTTTCTTGCAATCTTTGAAAGTTGTTTGTTGTCTTTCGGTTGGATTCACACCAAGTTGTTCATAGCCATCTTGAACAATCTCAAACACTTCTTGAGCTCCCAACAACGATCTCATTGATGCAGACCACCTCTCCCAGTTCTTCCCATCTAGAATTAGCAAATTCGATGGAAATCCTCCTCAATTCATTTCTTCCTTTTTTCTTTCACTCACACTTATGTTTCCCAATTTTGATTTCCCCTCACACTTGCACTCGTGTTTCTCAAGGTCTAGAACCCAAGCTCTTGATGCCAATTGTTAGAACAGGTTGTATATTTGAGAGGAATTAAAATTGAGAAGAAAAGAGGAAGAAAATAGAGAAAACAAAAAATGGAGATTGATCTTAAGATTGATCTGGTTCTGCAAAAGATTGATCTTTTACTCTGCAGATTGATCTTCTGCTTTTCTGTTACAGCATTACATTATTTTCTTCAATAGAATGATCTTAGCCCTTTATAGCATCAGTTTAGTGGTTGTTTTTGCCCAACCAACTTAACCAACTTCTAACCATATTGTAACTAACTTCTAACTACATTTTAACTACATCATTTTGAATTATATCTAACAATTTCAACTCCAACCTTATCGGTTTGTGTGGAGAAAGAGGCATCAACAATGCAGTTCATCCTACCTAGTCTCGGTTTCTTCCAAATGTGTGTAGGTTACTCTCTATGAATCACTTATGCTTGACTTTGAGTAGCCCTAACAACATTCTAATCGTTGAGGAGATCTACCGCTTGGTTAAAAACCTGGAACGAACTTTCAACTATGTTGTTCTAAAGCTTGCTGTTATGTTGTTTCCAAATGCTACAAATGATAGTTGCAAAAAGATATGCATCCTTACTAGATAACTACTACAATACTTTGAATATTATGTCAAATACCTTCGAGTTATGTAGCGCAACATCAACAATGACATAAAAAAAAGCTCTTATGACATGCATTTTGACTATTAGCATGAGAAAGAAGACTATGGACATTATCCTCAAGTTCGTAATCATACATCAGGCAAATAGTAAAGTTCAACACCATGTTGTTGAAGTCTGCCTCTAGTAGGGAGGCACTTCCTACGTACACACCATAACAGGTTTTTTATTTTTGGTGAAGCCTTGAGGTTCTAGATGAGATTCCATTGTCCAAGCATTCTCTAGTGGGAGACCTCATTAAAGTCTTGAACATATAATCTATATGTGCAGTGGTCACCAAATTAAACAAAAGAGTGTGAAATATTTTGGTATTTGTTGCATAATCAAACTTGAATATATTAATGGAGCATTCCATGTTTTCTCAAAAGGGTTCATAAGATCCCTTACACAAAGAGTTGCCACATAGGGCTCATTATTCACTGGTATTGTCATAATTATACCATCATCTAATCATTGTATGTTGCATATAGAGATATCATTACCCGAGCCAATACCCCATCTAGTGCTATATGCAAGAATCAAAAGGGTTTATAAGATCCCTTACATAAAGAGTTGCCACATAGGGCTCATTATTCACTGGTATTGTCATAATTATACCATCATCTAATCATTGTATGTTGCATATAGAGATATCATTACCCGAGCCAATACCCCATCTAGTGCTATATGCAAGAATACATTTGGCACTACAAATACTTCGCCAAATAAAGCTTGGATTGTGACCAATACTAGAATCTAGGAATTGTCTATTCAAGAAATATTTAGCCTTAAAGAGCTGAGAGATAGCCTTAGGACACTCTGACTTGAAATGTCCTAGTTCTTTGTATTCATAGCAGATGATTATTTTCTTTTCTGATTTTTCATCTTTTTCTCTACTATTTTGGGGTCATTTGAAATCTCTTTTGGGAAAATATTTATTCTTGTTATTCCACACGCGTTGTATTTTCTTTGAGTAAAAGGATAACTATTTATAATATGAGTCTTCACTTTAGCCATCTGATTTGTTTTCCTTTGAGTGTTTTGTCGCTTACAAAGCCTTATAACTTGGTTTCTTTTCCTTTGGATTTAAGAGCCAAAAACTTTGACTTCTTCTTTGGCTCATCTTCAACTAGTTTAATCTCATGGGATATGAGTGAACTCATAAGTTCTTCCAAAGGTCATTTGTTAAGGTCTTTAGCCTCTTGAGTTGTTATTACCTTTGGTCTCCATTTGTCAGAATGACTTTTGAAGATCTTTTTGACGTGATCATAGGTAGTGTAACTCCTTTAGAGAACTTTCAATTTAGAAACTAGAGTTTGGAATCTAAAAAAAAATTTATCGATGTCTTCAACTTCTTCCATATGGAAAAGTTCGTACTTCGTGACAAGCAAATTAGCCTTAGGTTCATGTACCTGTGTATTTCCTTCATAGTTGAGGACCAGAGTATCAAATAAACTTTTTGCCATTTCTTCACTGCTGCATTTTTCAAACATTTTAAAAGTCACAACATTCATCATAAAAGTTATTGCTTTATGATACATCTTGTATTGTTTCTTTTGACCAATGTTGAGATCTTTTCATGATATTTCAACATCAACAACATATTTTGAAGCCTTATAGCCATCTTTGATTATGTCCCAAAATTCAGGGTCATGTGATATGTAGAAACTTTTAAGCCTGTACTACCAATATGCAAATCTTTCTTCATCAAAATACACTAAATGGGGGGGGGGGGGGGGTGAATTGTGTCTTATTATAAAAAATGGTTCAACAAGATTAAAACAAACTAATAAAATACAACAAATAAGAAAAATAAGCACATAATAACACAAGTTAATTTATCCTTGTTCACTACCAACACAGTAGTTATATTCAGTCCTTTCAAGCTGAATGATTTAACTCACTATTCACCAACGATGTCACACGTCCAATAAACACTTATTAGTTAATCTGATTGTGTTCAAGTTTTCTGAACCTTCTAGTTTAGTACATTGAAGATGTTGAAGAATGCAACCACTACTAGACTATATTACAAACATAAAGTGTTTACAGGATTTTTCCGAATAACTCTCATAAGAGTGTTTACAAAGCTATGCTCTTAGAAAGTAAGATATCACTCATCACTTTGAAAAGGAATAGGGTTAAGAACAAAGATGCAAAGACAACAATATTGTGCTTTTTGTAGTCTTTTTCTTGTTGTTTTCTTCAGTGAAGATTGCACGTCTTTTTATAGAGAGACCTCAAAGTTATTAGGATTTCTGATCTTTGTTGCGATTGCAAGAACTCAATATGTATCATAATATTTTATATAAAATCTTTAGAGATTGATTCTCCATTAAAACTTGGCCAAATATGTCCTCATAATTGATTCATCGTATCCTAATAATAAGTCAGAAAGAGTAGAGGTTGTCATGATCAAAGTATGTCACACAATTATTCAGACAAAGAACATATTCAAGATGTTGAGAAGAGGATAGTAAAATTTGGTTGTTTTAGAACGTTGACTTATTATTAGAGTGTAAACATTATATCATAGCATTGACTTTCTAATGGAACATTGACTTTCTATCAAAGTGTTGACTTTCTATCAGAGTTAGATGATTAAATATTTATCACACTTATCATACGTAGAATTATCATAGTGTTGCTTACAAAAACAGAATTATCATAGGCGCGTATGAGAATACGCTCATCAAAGTTAAATATGATTTTTCAGAGTATTGTCTTGGTGTTCTGTTAAATTGTCCAATTATCAAATGATGCAACGTAAAATAATTTAAGATTGTACACTTAAATAAAATATTAATGCGTAAATTGTTGCCACAAAATAATCTTTATTATCATCAAAACAAGTAAAAAAACATAGGTCTTTAAACCAACTTTATTTTAATTGTTAATGGGTTGTTGCCGTGAGCATTGAAGAGATAGGTAGGGTTTCATATGTTAGTATGCCGAAAGACTAAATGAGCTTGGGTAAATAATCACAAATGGGCCTGCATTATTCACTTTATGCTTTTTTGTTCTCTTATTACAATAGGTCTTTGAGAGGTGTGTATTAGGATTATTAGTATTCTCTTTCATTTCTATATTTAAGATCGAATATAAGATTAATCATTATTTTTTCTGTGAAAAAGATTAATTATTTTTTTGACAAATACAAGACCAATTCTTGTAAATTTATTAATTAACGTAAAATGTTAAAAATATTTATACTTAAATATGAAAATATTTTAAATGTATGATAATATAATATGTTATATTATATGAAAATATTTTAAATGTATGACTCATTTTGGAAAGGAGAGGGTTTTTAATTAAAGAGTTAGTGTAGTTTAGTTTACGAGTAAAAAATTCAAAAAATAGAGAGGTGTTGGTGGAGACATCATTATAGGAGGTAAAACTAGTTAGTATCTTGGAACTGGTTGAGAATTAAATCAAAGTGTCCCAATGACAACATGTCTCAATGGTGGCTGAACTGCTAGCATGTCTCAAATTGATAATTTAGACTTTTGGGAGCAGGTACGAGTTTGGAAATGGTGTGGTCTGTTGAGTAATTTATATGTACATAGTTAGCTTTGGTGGATGTTAATTGAAAGTGTTATATGGTATATGTACTTGAGTATGTTGGTTTGATGTTACAATTGAACGGTGGTCGCTCTAGAAGCTATTAATTGGGATGACAATTTGGCCCCAATGGGTTGATATGATGTCTACATTTGATATATTTGTAGGATTTGGTGTCTCTGCGTGGGTTGATATGATGTCTTGCATTTAGTTATAGTGTGGATGTAATTTTGTTTCGGTGGACTCATTATCGGACTCAACATCGTGTTCAAGTTTGTAAGCCTGTAATTATTCTATTTCATCTTTGCACATCTTGTGCATTGGCTGTGGTTATTAATATAAGCTATTTTTTATTTTGCAAACAAAAAAGACCTACTTTTTCAAAATAAAAACAATTTCTCTAATTATCAGCACATTTTTAAAAAAGTTTATCCATAAACATAAGTGTATTTCAAATTATTAGATGCATTGATTATTATTTTTTCAAACAAGTCTCTTATCAATCTTATTTTTTTTAATATATGTGAAAAAGGAAATTGATGTTTATAATTAAGAATAGAAATAGTTGAATGAACTACCATCAAAAGTTTATGTAGTGTGGAATAACACCTCACATTTTTTTATTATTATTAATTTCTAATTTTTGTATGTTATTTGATAGATATTTGAATGCTTAGATATTAATATAAAATAATTAGAAGGGTTTAATATGTTTTTAATCTTTAGAAAATTTTAACATTTTAATTTTAGTTCATATAAAATGCAAATTCAATTTTCAGTCTTTATAAAATTATCATGCATATAATTTTAGTTTTTATGATTAAATCAACATATATTTCAAAATGAATTTTTGCAGATATATTAACAATATTATAAAAAGTTCCTCCAGATAAATGAGTTAAAATTTTGATTATTAGATCCATACTTTTGTTAATTATATGTTAAATTTATTACATTTAAAAAATCAATTTTAATTCATTCTAAGTTAAAAAGTTTTATATTTTTATGGAAGAGCTTCTTACAATGTTCTAAACATATTTACAAAAAATTATTCAAAAATTTAAAGTTCAAAATATTTAAACATATTTTTTTTTATT
>JBBPBS010000968.1:3610056-3651148 GCA_037974835.1 Cicer judaicum | reverse complement strand
ATTTACTAGATAATTATATAAAGACTAAAAATTGTATTTTTATTTATAAAGATAACTAAAAACTCTATGAATTACAAAAAAAAAATTTATCCATGTGGAACATATAACTCATCTCATACATATCTAACATTCAATTAAAATCTCTTTTAATAACAATTATCTTCATGAAATCAAATATATGTAAATAGTATACTTCATTCTAATCCTCAATAACATATAAAATAGGATACTTCATTCTAATAGTCAATAACATATAAAGTCATCAATAACATATAAAATAGGATACTTCATTCTAATCCTCAATAACATATAAAATCGCAATACATTATCTAAAGTCATTAAATCAAAGCACAAAATAAATTTCAGGATTTAACCTTGTATTTCATAAACTTTCAATTCTTTTAAAGAAAAATAAACTTCATTCAAATGATAAAATAATAATTAAACAAACCATAAATTAAGACATGCTTCGTCCATATTTTAAGATCAACACTAGCGATTTATAAAGTCAAAAACATCCTAATGATACACATATACATTTTAGAAGTCAATGGAAAATTGTAAAATCTAAACATTTATCGTAACAATCAAACTAGTATTCTATATATGAAATAAAAGATATAAGATGATGATGTTCCTCATCCTAAGCGTACCAAGTTTGAGGAGGAAGTAATCAAAACGAAGGAAAGACATGAAAAAATCGTATGAATGCAACACCATCACTCTTAAAGTCCTCTACAATTATGTTACTCAAAATGTTCTACTTGTTAATTGGATTTCAATAAATATGTTTTCCAATCTCTCTTTCATCACTGAACCTATTTCCATCAAAGAGGATCTTCCTTGTCCATCCACTTCTTCAACCTCAGATAAAGACAGAGGATCCAACAAAGAATCGATTCAATGGGTTTTGTGGGCCTATAGACTCACTTTTTTAAAAAAAGAATTGATTATTTTTAGAAATAAAGTTTTTCAATTTTTTCACCGATAATAAATTTCTGATTTTTTTTGATAAAAAATATCCAATTATTTTCCATAAAAAATTTCTGTTTTTTTCGATAAAAAATGTCCGATGTTTTTCGATAAAAAATTTTCGATTTTTTTCCGTAAAAAGTTTCTCATTTTTTTTCGATAAAAAATGTTTGATTTTTTTTCGATAAAAAACGTTCGATTTTTTTTTTATAAAAAGTTTTCATTTGTTTTTTTGATAAAAAAAATACTAAGACAAACTAATGCATTATTTGAAGGGGGTATTTCTAGAAATTCTCAATTAAATCATTTATTATTTTTCATTAATTCAAAATGAACATTAGATCTTAATTCAAAAAGTTGTCATCATAAAAAAGGTGGAGGTTGTTATGGCAAAATCCTTTAATAAAGATGTTTTAATAAATAAAAAAATACTAAGACAAAGATCTAACTAATTATTATTTTATTAAGTAATTTAACATGTGCTATTTAGAATATTAATCATAAGATAAATTTTTGTGAAGCTTAAACATGTTTTTAAAATATAATCATTTGTGACCACGATCATCATCCTCAAAATTGAAAGTGTTTATCACAAGTCTCATTAATCGAAGAACTAAAGACATGCAGTAATAACAATTTACTCATATTATAGAGGAAATGCAAGCAACATACTCTAACACCTTGGGGCATGTGATCAAATATTATGTGTCCTTTACACCACCAAATATCCTTCCTAAGTGTATAAATAAAGGTGCTTCATGTTGCAATCTCCAAGAGACTACAATCAAATATATTTTACTTTCTTAAGTACAAAACTATCACAATTCTCTTCAATTATCAAGAAACATACTACTACTATTTGTCATAGATTGTAGGATCAAACTTGTGAGTGTGTTCTTAGTTCAACTTATTTCAATAACAGTGTTTTGATCTGATCCAAAACAAATCATCATTATCATTTTATTGTAAATATCATTAAATTTGTCTAGTCAAGAGAAAACTTTAGTGACTTGTTGTAAGTATCATGAAGTTTGTCTAGTAGAGCGAAAACTTGAGTTATTTGTTTAAGCATGTTGAGGCTAATAAAATACAAGCTTATAATCAAGTGTGAATAAAGGAAACCAAAATATTTTAAGTTGAGAGGTTATACTGAATTAGCTTACATTGAGTAAACCAAAATATTTCTTTATTGTGATTTCCTTACCCTCGTCTTTTATTATTCTATTATTTCATCGAATCACACTACTATCAACTTAAAATTCGATTATGTTCTTGAACCTATTCAAAACACAAGTAGGTTCATCATATTGATCTAACATTTCCATGTTTTATCTGGAAAAATAATTTTAAAGTGCTTATTTTAAAGGATCACAATTTAAACTCACATTTCTTGTAAAAATTATATTCACTTCACCCACACATCTGTATGAATTAAATAAACAAAAAAGTATGTATTTTATTACTTATTGGAAAATGTACACACTTATGTTTAGCAAGCTCACGCACCTCAAAGTGACGACTCTTTGTAAAGACAAACTATGAATTTAAGTTTTGATGAAAATAAACAATGGTTAGTTAAGAAAGTTAAATCTTTGTTCCAAAAAGAAAGGAAGATAAATGCAAAATCAAATGTTCATATTATAAAAACATTGGACATCTGAAATTTGCTTGTTACTTTAAGAAAAAAGCTGAGAAAATCAATAACAAAATAATTTTTCAAAAAAGGGATCATTCTAGAACAAAAACTGAACCAATTTCAAGAAACTTACAAAAAGAAGAAAGTTCTCTAAGTTGTTCTCAAGATGTATAACGTTTTGAAATAAAAGTAGAACTTTCTCTAGAAAGTCTGGGAAAAAAAGGAGAACAATTTGGAATTTTTTCAAAATCAATTTCAAGACCTTTTGAAACCCACAATCAAGTGTTCTTACTGCCTCAAAATGGTCATATAGAATCAACCTGCTACTTTAAAAAGAAATCAAATTTTCAAACTAACTCTCAAGGACCCAAGACTAAATGGGTACCTAAAGTTGATGCAACATCTTATGCAAGTTGGATTTCCAAATGCCAAGAAAAAACTTTGGTTTTTAGACAATGGTTGCTCAAGACATATGACACGAGATAAAGTTGCTTCATGTCATTTGTCAAGAAATATGGAGGTTCGGTAACATTTGGAAATAATAATCAAGCTCAAATTAAAGGTAAAGAAACTATTGGTAAGGAAAACTCTGCTCAAATAACTAATGTTCAATATGTGGAAGGTTTGAAACATAATCTTCTAATCATAAGTCAGTTATGTTTCGAAGGGAATAGATAGAAAAATATGTATGTCTTATACCTTGAAGAACTTCTTAAAGAATCTTGTTTTATATCAATCGATAAAGATAAATGGATTTGGCATAAAGATATAGGTCATATAAGTATGAAAACAATTTAAAAAATATCTAAACTATAACTTGTTAGAGGATTGCCGAAACTGAATTTTGATAAAGATAAAATAGATGAAGCAAGTGCAAAGAGAAAACAATTGAATAGCAGTTTTCATTCAAAAGATTTTATAACTAAAAATAGAACTCTTGAATTGCTTCACTTGGGTCTTTTTAGTCCAATCAAAACAACAAGTCTAGGTGGAATGAAATATTATTTTGTTATTGTTGGCAATTTTTCGAGATACACTTCGGTATTATTTTTAAAATAGAAAGGTGATGCATTCGATGGATTTAAAGCTTTTTGCAAAAAGGTACAAAATAAAAAAGAATCCAACATCATTTCTGTAAGAAGTGATCATGGAGGAGAATTCATAATTTCCTCTTTTAAAACCCTATTTGATGAACTTGACATTTCTCATAATCTATCTAGTGTAAGAACTCCACAACAAAATAGAGTTGATGAACGAAAAAATAGAATACTACAAATGGTAAGAACAATCTTGGAAGAATCTAATGTTGAAAGTTATTTCTAGACTGAAGTTATTAACACTTCTTGTTACATTTTATATCGTGTATGTATAAGAAAAATTATCAACAAAAACCCCATATGAAATCTGGAAAAACAGAAAACTAAACATCTCTTATTTTCACATTTTTCGGTGTTATTGTTATATTCTATACAACAAAGATATCCTTGGTAAGCTTGATGCAAAATCATACAAAGCAATCTTTTTGGGTTATTCAACTGAGTCTAAAGGATATAGAGTGTTTAACCAAAGAACTAAGAGGCTGAAATCAGTATGCATATATTGTTTGATGAATTTGATTATCTAGAATTGAGAAAAACAACTAAGGAAAAAGAAGAACAATATAGTTTGCAGCAGCAAAATGATCTACAGAAAATGGAGATCGATAAACAATCTTCGTTTTATCCTCCACCTTAAAGTTGGAGAACGATAGCCTATCATCCTCAAACTCAAATTATTGGGGATACAAGTGATTGAATTAGAACTAGGAAGTCATTCAAGAATTATGAAAACAACAACATGGCAAATATATCTCAAATTAAACTAAAATCAATTAAAGAAGCCATAGTTGATCAATCTTGGAGTGAAGCCATGAAGGTAGAACTTATTCAATTTGAAAAGAATGAAGTCTGGACTCTTGTTCTAGATCCACAAGATCAAACTATCATTAGAATAAGATGGGATTTTAGAAACAAACTAGATGAATATGATAAGGTTGTTAAAAAAAAACAAGGTTAGTTGCTCAAAGCTACAATCAACAAGAAGATATAGACTATGATGAAAATTTTGCTCTAGTTGCAAGGTTAGAAGCTATAAAAGCTATAAAAGTGATAAAAATGATTTATTTATTGTTCAAGTTTATGTCGATAATATTACCATTGGATCAACAAATGCAAAAATGTGTCACGAATTTTAAAATCTCATGCAAAGTAAATTTGAAATGAGCATGATGGGAGAGTTAGGATATTTTCTAACATGAAAATGACATTTTTATTTGTCAAGAAAACTACATCAAAGATCTTTTAACTAAGTACAAAATAAATGAAGAAAAAATTATGTCTACTCCCATGCATCCATCATCTGCATCAGATAAAGATGAAAATGGAAAATCTGTTTCTGAAAAAAAAAAGTATAGAGGCATGATAAGATATTTACTTTATTTAATTCCTAGTAGACCAGACATTGTGTTCGTAGTTGGATTATGTGCTAGATTTTAGTCAGCACCAAAAGAATCACATTTAACTGTAGTAAAACGAATTTTTAGATATCTTGTTGATACTACTAATCTTGGCCTTTGGTATCGAAAAGGTTCTCATTTTAATCTTGTAACATATTGTGATGTTGATTACGTTGGAGATAAAATTGAAAGAAAAAACACTAGTGGAGCATGTCAGTTCCTAGGTGAAGCATTGATAAGTTGATCTTGCAGGAAATAAAACACAATAGCCTTATCTACCACCGAAGTTGAATATGTCTCAGCACCAAACTGCTGCTCAAAAGTTATTTGGATAAAAAATCAACTTGAAGACTACTATGCTAGTTATTCAAGTATTCCAATTTGCTGTGATAACACTAGCGCAACTAATTTATCTAAAAATCCCATTCATCATTCTAGATCCAAACATATATAAAAAGCTTAAAACAAGATCATTCTTCAAGTGAGACAATTGCAAGTACAAAATAGCAAGCTGTAAAATCACATTGCTGATTGTACTTTCAATCTAGACCTGCACACGTGACTGAAAAGCAAGAAATCATCTCAGACAACTGACACAATCACAAGTACAAGTTAGCTCATTTCCAACCAATTCGAAGAACGATATTGGATTTCAAGAATGATCCTGGATTCAGTTTTCATCACTCTTGCTTTTTGGCAGATCTTATCCATATACTTCCACATGACAACTAGCCTTATTTCAACGGATATATGAGTTGTCCCAAGATATCTTGAAGTCTATAAGTACGACTTCAAGATGAAGAACAATACATAACTCAAAATGCCAAACAAAGCATACATCATTCAATCATACTCAAGATTGATCCGTGAAAACCAAGAAACATCTTGACTTGAACATTTAATGGAAAATCTCACATTTGTGAGGACTAGACGTAACCCGTGTTTGGGTGAACTAGGATATATGCTTGTGTGATATATCTATCTCCATCTCTATTATTATATGCTTTACAATCAGTTTTTATGTTGATAAAATTGATATTGTTGTTTTACACTAACCAAGATCAATCTTCGTTTATAACCAAAATCAATCTTGAGTTAAACTTTCAATTTTTAAATAGGGATTTTAAAAAGAGGCAATTATAATTCAAACCCCTTTCTTGTGATTGATATTGCTACTTCAACATTATCAGATTATATGTCTTCATCCCTATAAACTAACCCTAGCATCATCTCCCTAAAACCTCTAGCCACCATTCTTCTGCCTTTTATTCTTTCCCTCCTCCAAACATTTCTAAGTTCCCTTACATTTGAAGAAAACCACCATCGAACCTACTAAAGTAAAACGTCACTCCATGCGTGTCCTGCCTGGCATTGGCAACAAACAACTCCCTTAACTCTCCCATAAATATTTCAATCAAAACAAATAACTCCCTCAAAACCATCATCCTTCTCTAAACCCTCACAAACAATTCTTCCAAACCAAAAAACGAAATCAATTGGGGAACTTTTCTCACAATCTAAACCACCATCTTCATCCGGCAAAACGCAACAAACTAATTCAATAGAGAACAACAACATTACACTATCTTAGTTCTTAAGCAACAACAAATTGTGAAATCCTCAAAAACCCTAAAAATTGTTGGACAAAAATGTTCTAAAAAACCCTTCTTCAGAACATTCTTCAGCTCACGAAAGTTCTCTAGCTCATGAACATTCTCCCTCACCAAACCCAAAACTTTCTTTCCCCCCAGAACATTCCTCACCCCCAACAAAAGAAGGTTTTCCAAAAAAATAAAAACCTCCCCGAACCTTCCCTACAACGTTCTCCTCCATCCAAAAACAAATCCAAAAATCAAAGTCCTCCTCTTATCCCTTCCAACAAAAACAAGTTATACAAAAAAAATGGGTTCAACGACCATAGGTATTGGAAGAATATTTGCTCTGGAAAATATGATTGTTGATGGCAATGCTGTCAAACATCATACATATGTTTTATGTTGTACTAAAATTTTGGAAATTTATGAGTGTTTTTATCAGGATGTTGTTAAAGCCCTTTACTGCCAAGCTCAAACGTTCTCCGAAAAATCTCTTTTCGTATCCACCATCAGGGGGATAAATATGAGAGTCACTCTAGAAATTCTTGCTTCTATCCTCAACCTTCGCACTAAAGCACCTGCCATCTTTAGGAGTAACTGGTACTTTGGTTTGAACTTGAACAAGAAGGGTCCATCTATTATCTCTTCATTTATCTAAAACCAATTCCTAAGGTATTCAATAGCATCAATCAACTTTCCATTCTTCCTCACTGTGGAAGCCATGAGTATTTATCTGATAATGATGCCTTAATCATTCATTATCTTCTCAACTACCAACAGATCAATCTCACCTATGTTATCAAGGCGACAATGGTATAGAAGAACCTTCTCCCTTACGACTTTTAAAAAAATGAGTTATTTTTGTTGAGGAACTTACATGCTATGTGTTAGTTTTCCACAAAGTAAAGGTCATTATGTTCTTTAGCATTTCTAATCGTCCTCCATGAATTCTTGTCCTAAAATACACAAGATTGGTTATAGAAGATAACATAACATGATAGGTCTTCAATGAGTTTTTGTATGGAAATGAGACTAGTGAAAAATTTAGGGATATGGAGAACATTTATAGGGTTATGGATGGATTTATTTGGACATCCCCTTGACTTGCTGCAATTATAATACTTGGTACCATATGTAGTGCATATTTTCTTGTTGATGCAATTATATGGTATGATCTGCGGTGGATATTTTCTTGTTGCTAGGGCAAGGTGAATAAGGTGAGAAATGTGAGGGTAAGAGTGTCATGGATCCAATAATTGTTAAAGGTATATCTGAAGCATTAAGTCCAAAATAAAAGGTAACATACATAATTATGTCAAAGGACAAGTACACGTGGGCTTCTCCAAACTATTGAGTAAAGATCTCAAATTTTCTAGTTCATCTTGGTTTTATTGAATCATATCTTCTCGAATTTCTTCTATAGTAATTGTTGCTATGTGTGCTTGACCTATCTTTCTTCCTTACTTTTTGTCTAGGTTTTGAGAGCCCCATTCTCTACTAGGTGGCTTCCCATTCAATTTCCAGCATTTTTGACGAATGTGGTTAGGCTTGTTGCAATAGGTACACCACACTCCTTTAATTTCTTCTCCATGTAGGTTTCTCCTCCATTCTTTTTGTCAACCATCATAGTCGAATTCTTCTCAACTGGCATTGCTGAGTTTTTTATAGATGGGATTGTCAACATTAGTCCAGTTCTACTTTTTCACTCCTCAACATAACTATTAACTCAGTAACTCCTAGTACTTTCTCCTTGGCAAGGATTTGCACTCTAACTTGATCAAAATCAGAGTTAAGTCCCACCAATAAATTGTAAACTATATCATGTTCATAATACTCGTTGAGTAATGTAGCATCTGACAAACATATGGCTTTTATAACTTTGTAATGGTTCAACTTCATCCACCAAAGCTTTGAGATTATTTGCATACTCAATAATAGTCTTGTTTCCCTATTTAAGAGCCACATTTTTCACCTTCACATCACATAATTGACAGCATCTATAGTCTCTTCTAGTGCCTTCCAAATCTCATTCGTAGTGCTGAGATCATTGCGTCTCATAACCATTAGAGATGATAAAATAACCCCTACTCGTGATTATCCACCCCAACCCCTCCAATTTTGGATGGGAAAAATCCGTTTTGGTTGGTGCGGGTTTCTCGGAAATTAAAACTTAGGGTGAAAACAGAACTTAGGTGTTAATATCCACCTGAACCATCCCCGCTAGTAATATTATTTCCATTTTAATTTTTTTTATACATGTATATATTAAATATATTAAATATTTTTAAAAATAATAAAAGTTATAATCTCCTGTATATAGAAAATATGAGTTTAATATATTTTTTATTTTATTATTGTATAATATTTATTATTTTATTATGTTAATTATAATAAATATGACTTTTAAATTTATTATTTTATTTATATGAATAGGTGCGGTGCAGGAAATTTGAACCTCGTCCCTGGTGGGGATGGAGAGTTAAATTTCACATCCATTAAGAAACAAGGACATGTACGGGTTTTTCTCGACTAATCAAGTGTGGGGGTCTAGAGACAAGACTCATCCATACCCCACCCTATTGCCATGCCTAATAACCATGCTATGATCATATAATCTTCTTTACCTTTAGGAGTTCATCTGTTAAGTTTTTCGCCATCCCTTTAACTTTTGGAAAAGTGAAATTTATGCATACACTGAGACAACTTTGTTTGGTCGTTTGAGTCTTTCTAACTACCTTATGCAAATTTTATTCTTTGCTATCCCCTTTGAGCCTTGCCCTTTTTCTTTCCGGTTATTAGCCACATTATAAGCCAAAAACCCGACTTTAATTAAATCACCTTACTTGGAGTTAGGTAGAAAAAAAATCGTTTGGATAATATTCTAAGTTTGGGGTAGCTCATGGGATAGCAACCTTTTAAGTTTGGGGTGGTGATTCTCACAAAAAGAAAAAAAATCCAATATATATATATATATATATATTGATAAATAGCATCTTCTTAGGTCTTTTGTCAACGAGTAATTTGAAAATGTATGCCTAACTCCAAGTAGTAAAACCTACTTTCCCAAAATGTCCTACCTTTACCTAAGCCCCATTACAACCCAAAGTTTCTTCAAAAGTGTATGCGTTTGTTGCATTGTGATTGCTAACTAGAATTTTTTCAAGCCTATGGTAGCACGATATATGTTCTAGAATTTGAGTGATAAATTCATAATCCTTGCTAAACACTTGAGAGAAATTTTGGTGAGATTATGTCAAGAGAGAGTTGAACTTGATGAATGCTAAAGTGTACATTGAGAATTATGGAGCATGATGAAAATTTTGTAAGCAATTATGGAGCATGATGAATATTTTGTAGTGGTTGGAACATTGAAAATTGAGTTTGATTCTGATTTGAGAACTTGAGTTTAAGTTTGAATTTAATTGTACCAAATCTGAAAATTAATTGTTGCTTAGGGACAAGCAATAGATTAAGTTTGGTGACATGATGACTCTCCATCATATACATATTTTTCATTATTTTTAATCTTATCTATATTTAATCATTAGTTAATTTAAGAAGTTATTTGATATATTTTGTTGATTTTAATTAGTTCGTGGATTTAATAAAATGTTTATGTTCTTATTTCTTTGATTAAGTAGATATTTTTCCGTAGTTTTACGTTGTTTCCTTGTTTTAATGCAATGTTGAATTTGGTAGAAATCAACATGACATATGTAGAACATTTCAGTCATATCTGGAGTTGTAGATGTCCAATTGGAGCCAACCAAGTGAAAATGTAAGCTAAGATCCATAGCTACAACTTTCACGAAAACACTAGAACCTAATTCAGACTCAAAATAGGAGACATAGGTAGAAAACGTCAAACATAAGAAGTTGTGCGCCTAAAGTACAACAATTGCGTGTGGGGCGCATTTCCATGCTAAAGAATCTTTCAATTCGCGCTTGAAGCGCAACAACAACGTCTAGAGTGCGTAGCACGCAACATCATACATTAAAACACATATTTTTCACTTTATAGGGATCTTTATGACTATTGAGAAGTTTGGAGACTTGTGCCATAGTAGAGAAACTAAGACGGTCGTTTCTAACACCATTGTAGCAATTTTATCAAGAATTATTCATGAATATTTCTTGTAATTCTTCTCTGATCTCTATTTTTTCTATTTCTATCATGAGTAACTAAATCTTATTTGTTAGGGATGAGTGTAACCAGATGAAACCCTTATTTTTCTGATTTGATTTCTAGTTATATGAATGAGTTTATTGAATTACTTTTCTCATTTATGTGCTTAATGCTTTTTATTTCTTGATCAACTTTAAAATGTTCTACAATTCGTATTTTGAAATGAAAGTGAACTTTAGAATGCTTGAGATGAGAAATTCAGGAATTTGTAGTCTAAGGATAGATGCAGATCATGAAACCAATTAAATTAGTTGCAAATGCAATAATTTAACAAGAGAATTCATGTACGGTAAGACTTAACTCTAATCTTAAATTCACTAAGGAATTAGGGGTTACTTTGGAATTAAAGGTTCTATCACTAAGATGTTATGGTAAGAATAATAAAGAGAATTTGATAATAATTCAATAAAGGATCAAATTAGACAACAAGGTTAAATTCGAAGTGAAACTCATCCCTTATATTTTTCTTATCATAGAGGATCAATTTTATTACCATAATTAATTTCAAATATTATTTTAATCAATTTGGGAACTTTTTGTTCAATTTTAGTAATTAAATATAATTCGATAGTAAAACGCAATCCTTGAGCTCGACACTCAGTACTACTGTTTATTATTACTTACAACGATTCAATACACTTGCTGAAACGCTATCAATATTATTGTCATTTCAAAATTTTATATACATGTATATATAAATTTTTTTTTAAATAATAAAAGTTATAATCTCCTGTATATAGAAAATATGATTTTAATATTTTTTTAATTTTATTATTGTATAATACTTATTATTTTATTATATTAATTATAATAAATATGACTTTTAAATTTATTATTTTATTTAAGTTAAATTATATCCGCGATTCTTTAACTTAATTTGAGGTAACATTTTAGTCCTTTATATTTTTTTTCTTCCTGAGTTAGTCCTTTATTTTAATTTTAAGTAATAATTTGATATTTTATGTTTTAAAATGTTAACAATGTTATATTTTTTATACAAAAATTCAAAAAAAATCATCAAATCTGTAAAACAAAACCCATAAAATTAATTATTATCTTCAATAAAATACAAATTTAATCAAATTCATAACTTAAATCTTGAAATAAACTCATATTTTTATTCTTTATTTGATGTTGTTGGAGATGAAAATATGAGTGTATTTGAATATTTGAGTTATGGATTTGATAAAATTTGCATTATGTTAAAGATGATTATAAATTTTATGGGTTTTGGTTGAAAATTTTGATGATTTTTTTTGAATTTTTGTATAAAAAAAGGATAACATTGTTGAAATTTTAAAACATAAAATATCAAATTGTCACTTAAAATTAAAATAAAGGACTACCTCGGGAAAAAAAGAAGATAAAAGACTAAAACGTTACCTGAAATTAAGTTAAGAGACCACTAATGTAATTTAGCCCTTTATTTATATGAATAGGTATGGTGTAGAGATATATGAACCCCATCGCAGGTAGCGATGGGGAGTTAAATTTTACATTTGATATGAAAAATGAGTTGTACGGATTTTCCCCAACTAGTCAAGTGTGGGGATGCATGGTCAAAACCCATCCCTGCCCCACCCTATTGCCATGCCTAATAACCATGTCATGATCATATAATTGTCTTTACCTTTAGGGGTTCGTCTGTTAAGTTTTTTTGCCATCCCTTTACCTTTCAAAAAAGTGCACAAAACTTGAGATCACTTCAAATAGTTCTTCCCATTCAACATGTGAATGGATTAGGGGTTTGCAATTTGGCTTGAGATTTACAATTTGCGAAAAAAAGGCGGCGAACGGCTGCTTGGAGGGCAGCTTGGGGGTTTCAAGCACGATAAGGTTGCCAGAGCTGTGAGGCATGTCAGGATTTGGACTGCGGCAATCTTTTGGTGTTTGGTCGCTTTCTTCGAGGCGAGTCTAAAGGTGTAGGTTGCGTTGTGATACAATTAATTTTATGGTGGTCAACAGTCACAAACAGTGGCAAGATAAGTCAAAAGTTGTATTCACGACAATGACAACTGATTTTTGGACAATGAATGCAGCAAAAAAACTTTAGAGATTACAAACAAACTGCAAAGATGGCAAAGCCACAATGACAATGGCAAAAGTTTACCGCAATAAAGGCAGTCGGGTTTATGTGTAAGCGAGCCTTAAACCAAGCGTTCAAATATCATCTCAAAAATTAAGGTAAAATATTTTATTGAATTGAAATATGTTAACAATATCTCCGATATATATACAAGAATACTAAGATGAATAAGGAGAATATAATTGGTACTGTTATATAACCAAATCCCTGTAAGTGAGGGATAATTTTTTTGTTAATAACTATAAACACTAAGTATATATACTAAATTGTGGAAAACTTTACCGTAGATCCCAAAATGATAAACATAAACGAAATAAGATGAAAGAGGAGGAAGACAAAGAACCCACTAGACTTTCATAAACCAAATAAATAAAAAGTTTAGTGTGATAGAATTATAGTGTAAAATACCCTTACTACTAATATATATATATATATATATTATCTAATATTCTTAACAATGAAACAAATAGATTTTGACAAGTAAAAATAATCACACATATAATTACACATATATATTTGACGCTGTAAAGAATGTGATATACTGCAGTTTTATTGCACATGTGGCTCCATCAGGGAAGTTTTAATTGCCAAATTGCAACTTTAATGTAACACTTTAATCACAAACTTGAAAGTCCTAAAGCTTGGAACTTTTTGTATGAAGTTTGTAACTTTTTTTCCTCCAAACATCCTTTATCATCAAAATTTATGATGGAATCATTCAAAAATTATGAAACAATAGACATGCAATTGATTACAACATCAATCACCGTTAAACTTATTTTTTAATGTCATTACTACATTTCCTTTTGATTTTATTGTCTTCCTTTCTGATCGATAATTGCCTTGTTTTAGCTACAATTAGGTTTATGTTATTTAAAATTTTAGCCAATTGGTATTTGGTGGGGCAGAAAAAGTTTGCTTCCCTTTCCTTGTATTTTGGTGTTATTTATTTATTTTTGGTTTGTTTTGTTTTTTGTCAATTCTTTTTGTTAGTTTATATATATATTTATTTTATTTATATTTTTATTAAACAACTTGAGCTCGCTGCTTGGAGCCTAGACCCAATCAATTTTTTTTTTGGTTTGCAAATTGCAATGATATTGGTATATTAGGTTTTGGAAATTTTACCCTATACTCTCTACTGTTATATTAATATACTCCACAAGTTTTTTTAAAAGCCTTTATATGTTTTTAATATTTTATAAACTCAATTTTTTTTAACTATCCAAAGACTTCAGAAACAACCAATTTAAATTTTTCTCCAAATATTTGGAAAACTTGATTTATGTTGTTCGGTATTGTATTGTATCGATTTTTTATATAGTTTTCACTACGCAAAAAATTGCATTTTACAGCGCTTTTTTTAAGTCTTCTACAGCGCTTTTTCAAAAAAAAAAAAGTGCTGTGGATTCGAGCGCTGTAAAAGCTACAACAGCGCTTGTAAAAAAGCGCTCTTAAAGGAACCTTTTATAACGTGCGCTTATTATGCACCTTTGACAGCGCTTGTTAACAACAAGCGCTGTAAAAGGCTTACCCATATTTCATATATTTGTAGTACCTTTTTTACGGCGCTTGTTTGTATTAAGCGCTGTAAAAGGCATACCCATATTTCATATATTTGGGTTACCTTTTACAGCGCTTTTTGGTAACAAGCGCTGTAAAAGGCATATCCATATTTCATATATTTGGGGTACCTTTTACAGCGCTTTTTTATAACAAGCGCTGTAAAAGGCATACCCATAATTCATATTTTGGTATGCCTTTTACAGCGCTTTGTATAACAAGCGCTGTAAAAGGTGTTATTTTTTTGATTTTTTATTTTTTTTAAACTCTGTATATATTTTAAAAGCGTTTTTTAGCTTTTTATTGCACTTTTTTTATAAAGCGTTGTCTTTTATCTTTTTATCCAAAATTAGTTTGAACCAGTTCACACAACACAACACAACCATAATCAGTAATTTAAAACAGAAACAGAATCAGTAACACAACCAGAATCAGTAACACACTAGAACCAGAACTAGAGCCCAGAATCAGTTAAAACATAATCAGTTCACACAATATGATACATATATATTATCCTGTAACACAGTAATTTACAACATAAGTAATTAAATATACATTGAACCTAATTTACAACATATTCATAAGCATGTTTATGTAGAGGTGATGAAAGATGTAGAGGATATGAGGGTTCCCAACGTATATAATTATTAGAAATTTATGTATTTTACAGCGTTTGTAGTAAAAGCGTTGTAATAGGTAGTTAAATTCAATGAAAGCGCACGTATTTTACAGCGCTTGTGGAAAAAGCGCTGTAATAGGTGGTTCAATTATTTTAAAGCGCACGTATTTTATAGCGCTTGTGGAAAAAGCGCTGTAATAGGTGGTTCAATTATTTTAAAGCGCACGTATTTTACAGCGCTTGTGAAAAAAGCGCTGTAATACGTGGTTCAATTATTTTAAAGCGCACGTATTTTACAGCGCTTGTAAAAAAAGCGCTGTAAAATAATACAAGAAAGCGCTTCATTTGACAGCGCTTTTTTTCAAATCGCTGTAAAATCATTATAACATTATGCGCAAACGTTATATGACCTACAACAGCGCTTGTTTTACAGTGCTTGTCAATAAAAGCGCTGTAAAATGCTCCGTTATTTTTCAAATACATTTACAACAGCGCTTGTGTTTATCAAGCGCTGTAAAAGGGGCGCTGTTAAATGTCATTTTTGGCGTAGTGTTTCTGATAGAGATTTTTTTTAAAAATATATATTTTTAAACTTTTGAATAATTTGGAGTTTCATATTTTCTGAAATAAGTTTTGTACTGACAAACTTTTCGAGTTAAGACCATACAATTTTTTTGAAAAAAAATTTATTTTTAAATTTTCAAAAAACTTGGTGTTTCAAATTTTCTGAAACAAATGAAAAACTTGGGTGTTTTTAGTTTTTCATGATAAGTTGTGTACCGATAAACTTAACAAAAGTTTTTCGGTACAAACTATTTATTTTTATAAAAAAAAAATTATTTTTAAATTTTCTGAAAACATTGGTGTTTCATGTTTTTCAGAGTAAAACTTTTGTATCGAAAAATTTAAACAAAAATTCCAAAAAATTGGAAAATTTTAACACTCGTATACAAAAAATTAAAAAAGTATTGTGAATAAAGATAAAAGCTTTTAATATTTATATGAGAGTAAAAAATGTCATTTCATCTTATTTGTGGGGTTAAGAGTATAATACAAAGAGTACAGGGTAAAATGTTCTTAGGTTTTTCAATTGAAATAAAGTTAAAGTTAAATTAAAGGTTAATAAAAACAGTGCATCAAAGATTATAACGTAGGCCTTTTTTTTAGAATAATTGGTTAGACAAAATTAAAGTATAAGTTGTTTCTCTTTAATTATATTTTAATATAAAATGTGAATAACAATTTTCATATTTTTTTAGAGACGATGGTGTTGGTGTTGAATACTGACAACAATGAGAGACGTCTTGGATTAAAATTATATGTGTTACAAAGCATTTATACACCATACATAAGGCATTTTTTAAAATATTCTCCCCATTTTCTTAGTGTCATCATGATCTTGATAATAAAGTATTAGAGACTGAATTATTATGTATCGGTTGTTTGACACTTGCACAAAAAATACAGCATTTAAATGAGTTGATTATGTATAATATTATTATTATAAAGATAAAGATAAAGATAGTTGGGTTAATACTAAAATTTTCCTTTGATTCTTCAAAACCACTTCTTTATTTGTTGTTCTTTTCCATCCATACATTACCTATTACCTATATGCTCTATTTCATTAAGGCAATAGCTAGCTTCACTTTTATGCAATTCTTTTATCATAATTTCTGCAAGCAACAATACTGACCAACTGTAATGCTGCAAAACAAACGCACATATCACTTATATACACTAAAAGTAAAGACACGCGACCTATTTAGT
The DNA here is from genome assembly GCA_037974835.1 of Cicer judaicum. Classification (NCBI taxonomy): domain Eukaryota; kingdom Viridiplantae; phylum Streptophyta; class Magnoliopsida; order Fabales; family Fabaceae; genus Cicer; species Cicer judaicum. Next base: position 3,634,227 of record JBBPBS010000968.1, on the reverse strand, counting down.
GTCTGTAAAAAAATACTAAAGAAACATATCAGTCAAATTAAATTTGAGTTTTTACTCTAATAATTAACTGCAAATGCAAAAGACAATTTCGACCGTAGATTTAACTGTTAATTATTATGTTATTCATTTCAAATGATTAATATTCAAAAAAGAAGGCAACATTAGTTTTGAACTAACATATTATACTATATGCATATAGAAGTTGGTGTTAAATTAGTGAAATTCAGACAAAGAAAAGAAATCAGTAAGTAATTAGAGTTATATCCCAAGAATTTAACTTTAGATAGTAAGAATTTAACCATCCAAATAGTTAGAATTTGTTTCCATTTTTTATAACTAATTTAATCATTGAAATAAAAACAAATGGAAATTTTATTTGATAAAATAGGAAATAACTCCCTTGAATTAATACAAATAACTATATCACAAGTTCTTCAAAGAACAAATAACTATATGATAAACATCAAAATTGTAAACAATTCTCTACTCTTTATTATCACGTCGGTTGCAATCTTCATGATGTGTTTGAAAGATCTTCTTGTCTTTAGGAATCTTGAATTTGAGCACTAATGATTTGTTTTTATTGTTATTATCTTTCACCGTCGTCACTGGTTTCGTGTTCATTTGATTATCGATATCGGTTGAAAGTTTCAACATTTCAGGGTCAGCGCGAGATATTTCACAGAGTATTTGAGCAGCATTAATAGCTTCATAATCAATTATACTCTTCGTTTCACGGGATCTTGGCGGCGAAGATTTGGATAAGTGAACAGCTGATAGTATTTGTTGATCATCATAATTGTTACCACGGAGGTGTTTCTTGATTGGAGGTTGAAGGAGGTTAGAGCGATGCGATGTTATGTGACCACCGAGAGCTTTTCCGGAGCTGAACGTTTTGTCACACAAATTACATATGTGCAGCATACTTGAACTATTTGTTTTCTCATTATCAACACGGGAATGATAAATAAAAGAAGGTGAAGAATTCTTCTTCCTCATGTTCTCAGTGAAATGAAATGGAAGAAATATTCAAAGCAAAAACAAAACTGGAGTTTAAGTGAGTTCAAGGAGCGGGAGTGAAAACTCAACAATAATAGGTATCAGCAGAGAGAGACTAGGATATACTTATTTTCTTAAAACTTTTTTTTTTTTTTTAACTAAAATGGTTTGTTTTCGAATTTTTGGCTATTCGGTTATTTACCGACTACATAGGAATAGTTTTCTAAAAACTTATCCTGACTGATCATTTTCATTGATTTATAACGTGGATATTCATTAAAAAATACAATAATTAAAAAATTATTATTAAAAATACTAATTATTTATTAATAATACTACTTTAATTGATTAAAATTAATAATAAAATATAAAAAAATTACAAATATTAGGTAAAGATTTAGATAGCATTAATTGGGACCATGTTTTTTCGTTAAAATTGGTTTTAGACAAAGTCTAAACTTTTTTTGCTATGCTTTTTCATTGGAGCTTAAGTGAGTTCAACGCAAGGGAGTGAAAACTCAAAACAGTAATAGCTATAAGCGGAGAAGCATATACTTATATGTGTTTCTTAAAATCTCTTATCTTTCTTTTAAACTAAAATTGTTTCTTTGTTTCTTTTTGAATATTTTGGCTATTTACCGAGTAAACAGCAAAAGTTTTCTCTCAAACAAAAGGAAAAGTTCTCTCTCAAACAAAAATCAAAATGTTCTTTACTCTTATCATGACCGATAATTTTCACTGATTTACGGTGTCGATACTCATTAAAAATACAATAATTAAAAAATTATTATTAATAATACTATTTAGTTGATTAAAATTAATAATAAAATATAAAAAAATTATAAATATTAGGCAAAAATTTAGATAGCATTGGGACGATGTTTTTTCGTTAAAATTGGTTGTAGACAAAGTCTAAGTTTTTTTTTTTTGCTATGCTTTTTCAATAGAATGGGATTACACTTTAAATAGCCTTGGGAGTATGTTTTTTCGTTAAAATTGGTTGTAGGCTAAATTTTTTCTCCAACTTTATCTCTATGAAAAAAAAAATATTAAAACAACTATTGTAAAAGAAATGAGGTTAATTTATTTAAATATCTCTTTTATTTTTTTTAAGGTTACCAAAAAAATATACACCTGTCCTACTCTGTATTTTTTTCTTCAAGGGTCGCTTATTTGCCTTTCAACCACATGAACGAAACCATAATTTGACGCAGAAGACCGCATCCAGTACAAGGTTTCAATTTTTTTTTTAATTTTAATAATTGAATAATTGTTAATTTAATAAATAAAAAATAAAAAATATATTTTTAAAAAATTATACATAAAATTAAATAAAATACATTAAATTAAACTTAAGAAAAAAATGTGTTGAGTGTAGGTGCTAAAATAAATAAGGTGTTATATAATTTTAAAAATTCTCTCCTATTTTGTAGAAAAATTTATATTATTTTAACTCCCTTTTATTTTGTATTAGCAACTTAATTTAATAATTCTCTTATTTTTTTATCAGAATCTGTTAAAAATTAATAAAAATAAAAATATTAAAAAATTATTATTATTAAACAAAATAGCAAATTATATTAATAACATTCAACATAATATATTAAAATTAATTTGGTTGAATAAATATGTCAAAATAAATAACGTGCTATATTATTTTATCAACTTAATTTTGATGTATTTTTTTCTCTTTAGTTTAATGTGCTTTGTTTGATATTATTTATATAATTTACTATTTTTTAATTATAATTATAATTATTTTATTATTCTTTTTTATTAGATTCAAAGAAAAAATTGGAAGAAGTTGTTAACAAAATAAAATTAAGTTGCTAATATATTTCCAAAATACGAGGGAGTTATAATAATATAAATTTATCTATAGGTATAACAATCAAATTTTTTTCTTTCATTTATTTTATTTTTAAAATATTTTATATTATTTTTAATTTATTAAATTAATAACTATTCAATTGTTAAAATGAAGGGAAATTGAAATCTTGGACATCGCGGGGAGGGAATGCGAGACATTTTTGTATATATTTTTTAACGTGAGATATTTTGGTGACTTCAAAAAAGATATTTGAATAAATTATCCAAGAAATGGTTTTGACACAATGGACTTACTTACAATCGAACAATTTACATTAACTAAAAAAAATTACAATTGTTTCAAATACATAAATTACATTGCAACAACAACATTACAATAAAAAAGGGAGCATTAATAAATTTCTTAAATAAAATCTTAAGTTGATCATTAATCTAAATGAGGGTGAGTGTGTATTAAGGATCCATGAATGACATCAAATCTCACTTCTTCATATTACAAATCCAAAATCATTGCTATGTCACGTCTTTGACGTCTAGAAATTCCATCACGACACAAAACTCTAAGAACCTGAGGCATAAGTCCGACTAACAATAATAATAGAGAGTCACAATCTAAAAATATCATAGATACGAAAATAAACATGAAAGCATAATATGGCATGGTATCAAGTGAAAAATAAATGTGCATATAAATATTATTATATAACAAACATGGTTCGTGTGACAAAACACTCTAAAGTAATGTTTATATGTCACTGCACATGATTCTCACACATTTTACATTCAAGCATATATAATATCGTTAGAAAGTACCCCTTACCTCGACAATACTTTATTACACAAGCAACTTACGTTACGCCAACATAACCTATTTGACGATTCCAATGATATATCTCAATTTCCCTGTACCTTAAACCAATTAATTAATTTAATCAATACAATTTCTAAACCAACCCCCAAATGAATTCTAGGTTTGACCATTATCCAAATTATTTAGGGTTTGACTTTTCTCTCAGGTTCACTAACTTCAAAAAAATTGGTTTAAGTACTTTGACGAAAACGAATTTCAAATTATTTATGCCACACTTTGAAAATCTTGAAATTTTTTTTCAAACTTATTGAAGTTCAATTCAAATCTTTGTCTTTAAAAATTTAGGACAAAATATTTTCTTACCAAAATTAATCAGAGACAAACCTACTCACAAGGTTGAAATTTCAATTTAATCATCAATTAACTACATAAATTTCAACATTTTAATATTTGAAAATCTAGTAGAAGATTTATATCAAGAAATCTTAAAAAAAAAAACTCAAATACTAAGAGTTCAAATATTCTAATTATTTAAAATCATGATTTTCCAATTTTACATATGTCACATCTTAATCTTTATTAATTATGCTTTATATATAAACTTCATGACTTTCAGAACATTCATTTCCTATTAAAAATGTTTCAAAGTTCAGCATCATATAGGTTCTTCATTTCCTATTAAGACTTCAATTATTCACTTGATCAAACTATTATATTCAAAATGAATATACAAAGACATAATATTTTGAATCTTTTAATCTAAATAACTCACCAAATTACTGCTACTAATGAATATAATCCATCACATGTATCATTTTAATTGACATCAAGACAAACACAATCTATCACTGAGTCAAGAATTTAGATCCTTTCTGCATCACCTGATAATCTACTTTCAACCAAAAAAATATTGTTCTTTAACTTCTATCAACACCTTATGTGTCTCCTTTATCATCTTCAACAAGCTCTTAATCGTTATCTTTGCTAAACTCACCAATATTATCTCTAATGTCAACATTGTTGAAAATATTTCATGATAACATATGAAAACTAACAAAATAATTAACAAATATTTCAATAATATATACTTTTCATAATTAATGCAACTATGAAAATAAATACTCAAATTATAGAGAAATTTTAGGACTTGAGAAAATCTTGCAATACTAACAGAGTATGTGAAACACAATCGGATTGTTGAGTTGATTATATAGATGTAAGAAATCGTAAATGCGGAGTGCAATTTAGATTTATCTTAATTGGGATTGCGATTGAAACAATTCATATTAAAATTAAATTATATTACGCAATTTCACACAACATTGATTCTATTTCTAAGAAACAGAAGAACAAAAAACAATTTTATACCAACATGAGCCAACAAGCTTTCCAATTTCCAGTCTTTTTCTTGTTGGCAGGATTTCTATTGATGTTAATGGTTCCATATTGTGTATAAATTTCATCTTTTTCCATACTAACAATATAGTTTCCTTACTCGTCAGTTCTGTTTTGATCTGTTATCTTCAAAGAATCAGGCTCCTACAAATTTTGTTTGCATGCTTCTTGAAAAAAAATTGGATACATAAGTTGAATTGAGATATGTTATATTCAAAATTGTTTTTTCCTTGCGGCAAAATGAAATTATTGATATCAAATAACATAAAAATATAAACCAGCCTTATGATAACAACACTTAATAGAAACAATATATCCCTTTATATGAGTAATACACAATCTAATTTCTCATCATTCAAAAAAGGTAGCCGATTCATTAAATTGTAGTTAGCTGATTCATGTTACAACTTGATCTAGTTTATCTCCAAGTAATAAAGTCTTTGATTATGCATCAATATCTTTCATAGATTTGATGAAATACAATTAAGTGTTTTTCATAAACTTAAGTTTTTATTTGTTTTAAAACTTAAGTTTTTATCTATCTCTCTAATTTTCTAGAGTGTAAGTTTTGATCTATATGCAGTAAAATTTGTTAGATTGCTTGTGTGTATGGTTTACGATTGTATAATAGTAAAATTTGATTTCTTTATATTATTATTTGATACCTTAAATGCTTTATTAATTTTATTCAAATATGAAAACAAATTCATCCAACTATGATTTATAATAGTTGGATCGACAAACCATTGAGCTCAAAATAGTTCTTAAATGGAGTAAAAGAATTTTTGGATTTTGCATTTTCAAATTCTGCAATGAATGGGAAAATTTGATGTCCTTGTATTTCATGTAAATTTAGTCATAAAGGTGACATAGTTGAGGTGTCTAGTCATCTCTTACAAATGGGTTTTCCAACCAAGTACACATTTTGGTACATGCATGGGGGAAAATGTGGACAATCCAATGTTGAGTTAGTGAACCAAGTAAAAGAAGCATTAGATAGACAATCTAAAGCAAGATATGTTGAATGACATATTTGGTGTCATATATGTTCAAGGAATTCAAGATGATGAGCGCTCCAATATTTCTAATAGTAACCACTCTATGGGTGCAAAGGATGCAAGCTATGAGTATTTTAAAAAAGTTAAAGAGTTGATGGAAGATGAGAATCAAGAACTTCATAATGGTTGCACGAAATATAGCAAATTTTTATTCATTGTTCGTCTATATCATATAAAAGTTTTATGTGGTGCTACTCATAAGACATTTTCAATGATCATTGAGCTTCTAAATGATTTTTTCCCATACTAAACTACTGACATCTTTCTATGAAGCAAAAAAAAATTATTAAGATGTTAAGTCTAAGCTATGAGAAAATCCATGCATGTCCAAATAATTGCATGTTGTATTGGGGATCATTGGAGGATGAGAAAAGAGATAAATGTAAGAAGTGTAATATGTCTAGATGGAAGTCAAATGAAAATGATGGTGGTGAAAATCATGTAACAAATTTCCAAAAGAAAAAGAAGCCAAAACCCGCTAAAGTACTTTGATACTACCCACTTATACCTAGGTTGAAAAGGTTATACATGTCTCCTAAAATATCAAATCTATTGAAATGGTATGCTATAGTGGCAAACTCTGATGGATTGTTAAGGCATCCAAGATATAGTAAAGCATGGAAGGACTTTGCTTCATTTTATTCAAACTTTACTTCAGATCCTCATAATGTAAGACTTGGATTGGCTACATATGGTTTCAATCCATTCAGAACTTTAAGTTCTACTTATAGTGGTTTGCCTGTGATGTTATACCTTTATAACTACCCTACATGGTATTGTATGAAGCAAACTTCTCTTATCATGTCAATGATAATTCCTGGCACTAAGATTCCTAGTAATCGTATTGATCTTTACCTACAACCTTTAGTTGCAGAGTTAAAAATATTATGGAATGGTGTGGAGGCTTATGATTCCTCTACGAATGAAATGTTTCATATGCGTGCTAGCTTGTTTTGTACTTTTAGTGATTTTCTTGGTCTTGATAACTTCTGGGGGGAATACACACACATTGCTTGCTTGCCCATCATGTAGATTTGATATAGAATCTAAAAGGTTGAAATTTGATAGAAAAAATTGTTTCATGGGCCATCATTGATATTTAACACTTGATCACAAGTATAGCTACAACAAAAATTCATTTAATGGATCTTTGGAGTTTAGATCTTCCCCTGTTCCAATGTCAGGTTCGGATGTGCTTGAACCAATTGAGGAATATAGTGGCAAAAGGTCACGTTATAAGGGTACGAGTGAGGAAGGCCCACTACAATGGAAGAAAAAAAGTATATTTTGGGATCTACCTTATTGGGAGCATAATCTTATTCGTCATTGCCTTGATCCAATGCACATAGAGAAGAATGTCTCTTATAATGTATTGTTCACGGTAATTGATAAAAATCGAACAAAAGACAATCTTCATGCACGTAAAGACTTGTAGGAAATAATTAAGGAAAAGCTTCATCCATATCCTAATTCCTCTAAGTTCCCTCAATCATTCTTTAACATGAAAAATTCAAAGAAAGATATCTTCCTACGTATTCTAAAAAATGAGGTTTTTCAAGATAATTACTAATCAAACATTTTTAGATGTGTTGATGTTATGAAGCGTAAGGTATCAGGTCTTAAAAGTCATGATTCACATATTATAATGGAACATCTTTTTCCAATTACTTTTAGAAAAACACTTCCTAATGAAGTTAGTTCTGTGTTGATTGAACTATGTAACTACTTTAGAGAAATATCAAGATGAGTTTTAGATGTTTATATAATCTTGCAAGGATCATTTTGTGTATGATTAAGTTGTTGGTATCAAATGGACATGAGCAATCATAGGAGAAAGGTGGAAGCACAAAAGTCATCAAATCCTCAATAACATATAATATATTCAAAGAATCACAATACATACTCTAAAGGAATCAAATCAAAGCACAAAAGATATTTTAGTATTTATCCTTGTATATCATAAAATTTCAATAATTTTAAAGAAAAGTAAACTTCATATAGATGATAAACTAGATCCCAAGCAAATTAAACTCGCTAGTAGAGCATATTAATGTGTCAGAATCCTAGATCCCAAGCAAATTAAACTCGCTAGTAGAATATATGAATGTGTATTCATTGGGTATACCGTAAATAGTAAAGCGCATAGGTTTTATGACCGAAAAACGCGACCGTAATCATAGAGTCAAATGATGTTGACTTCCATGAATAAAAAATCCCTTTCAAATCGATAAATAGTGGGGGCAATGAACCAAGTAAAGTTCCTGAAACAAGAAGCACTAAAAGCAGCAAACGAGGCGAAACAAAATCTCAAAGAAGTAAGAGAGTTAGGATTGCTAAATATTATGGACTCGAATATACGACCTAAACTTTAGAAGGGGGTCCTACAAATCTTAAAGAAGCTATATCATCATTGGATGCAGACTTATGGAAAAAGCTATAAATGATGAAATGGATTCCCTAGAGTCTAACAAGACACAAAATTTAATAGATTTATCTCCTCGTTGCAAACCAATAGGTTGTAAATGATTCTGGAAAAAGAAACTAAAATCTGATGGAACTGTTGATAAATACAAGACACGTCTTAAAGCCAACGGTTTTAGACAAAGAGAAAATATAGATTTTTTCAACACTTTTTCACCAGTCACAAGAATAACATCCATTAGGATACTCATATCACTTGCGGCTATTCATAACTTGGTGATACACTAGATGGATGTTAACACAACTTTTTTAAATGGTGACCTAGAAAAAGAAATTTATATGGAACAATGTGAAGGTTTTGTAATTCTTGAACAAGAAGACAAGATCTATAAGGTAGATAAATCTCTGTATGGTCTTAAACAAGCTCCTAAGAAATGACATGAAAATTTTGATAACTTGATTATATCAAATGAGTTTAAAGTGAATGAAAGTGATAAATGTATTTATTACAAATATGAAAATGGCATTTGCACTATTGTATGTCTCTATGTAGATGACTTACTCATATTTGATTCAAACATTCATGATGTAAATAATGTGAAATCATTGTTGAATAGCAACTGTGATACGAAAGACCTTAGAGAAGCAATTGTAATTCTAGGAATCAAAATTACTATGTCTAAAAAAGGAATTTCATTGGATCAATCTCACTACCTTGCACAACATATGATCCAAGTGTGAAACTTTTCAAGAACACTGGTGAAGGTGTTAGACGAGTTAAATATGTAAGCATCATTGGTAGCCTCAGGTATGCCACTGGTTATACTTGACCCGACATTGCCTACATCGTGGGACTATTGTGCAAGTTTACCAAGAGACCTAGTATGGAGCATTGGCAGACTAATGAAAGAGTCATGAGATACTTAAAAAGGACCATGAGTCTCAGATTACATTATCAAAGATATCTTCCGTTCATGAAGAATACAGTGATGTTGATTAGAACACCTCATCAAATGGTGCTAGATATTGGAAATCGAAGAAATAGAAGATATTGGCTCAGTCTACTCTGCAGTCTGAAATTATAGCACTAGCTATTGCTAGTGAATTAACAAGGTGGTTAAGATGCTTGCTAGTTGAAATTCCTTTATGGAAAAAACCTTTTCGAGATATGTTGATCCAATTTGATAGTACAACGACTATTGCAAAGATTGAAAATCATTACAATGGTAAGAGATGACAAATACGTCGTAAGCATAACACAATTATAGAATTACTTTATAAAGAAGTTGTTATAGTTAATCATGAATATACTGATTTGAATGTTTACTTGTTATGCAAAGGTTCAAGTCATGAGACACCTCAGTTTATGCATGATCTTATAGAATCGTTTGACGCTATTTTAGAAACCTTTTTTTTAAATTCAAGTGGGGGGTTGTTGGAAATGGTGATGATATTAATAGAAGATTGTTGGACATAATGATGATATGAATGAGAGTTAGTGTTGGTGTGAATTGAAAAATAAGGAAGTCTCACATAGGAGGGATAACACACAATAGTAGTTCTTATAAGGTGGAGGTGTGGAACTTGGGGTGTGTCCCAAGGGGTATCCTAATTTTGTGAAGGTGGAAGAATGCATACAAAATTGACCACCACACACACGTGCGCTGCCATCGTTGTCTGTCCGGTCGGGCTTGGGCTAAGTGGGGTATTATTTTTTAGTATTCATAAAATTTTTAAAAAATATATGCTTTATCTTTTTAATAATAAATACATGCGTTTTTATCTCATTGATACGTTAATTATATAATTTCCCTTTATTCACCATTCAACATCTGATCTGGTAAGTTCCTTGCCCCTGATTTTGTGCATTAAGTCTCTGGTCATCACTTTAGAGCGCACGTGATAATTGAAGTCCATGTTCTGTGAATCTGGAATGATGGATCGCTTGTTTTTCTCTGATCTAGTTGCATATTTCGATAAAGGGTTCTCCTCATTTGGAAAAGGACACCAAAAGCTCTCTAAATATGAGGATTTTCTCTATTTCTCCCCCTTTATATTTCTCACTTCTTCTCTTTCTTTCAATTGGTCATAGTACCATAGTATAAGTGGAAGTCATATGACTGCCATAATGAGGGTGTAATTCTAGAACAATTTTCTATGGTGCAATAGAACTCTGATACAGTGCACCTAGCCTGTTTTATCTTAGGGACTTCGTAGTTGATAGTCTACCTTGCAAAATTTGGGATGCCACGAAATCTCTTAAAGAGAACAACCTAGTCCGCGACTCAATCCAATAATATTTTTGGTGGCATAAATTAATTTTTAAAAGTTTTTTGAAACTCAAAAATAACAAAAACAACATGCAACGAAGCAGGGTCTCGGTGGCTAAAGTTTACTACAACAAAGGTGGCTAAGCTTTACCAAAAGCTCGGATACCATCTCAAAAATTACGGTCAAATATAAATAATGAAACATATATATTTTTAATGGTGTAAAAGATGTGATATACAGTAGTATTGAAATATGATTCAAATACAAAAGACAATATATCTACCTATATGGCCCCATCCATCACTTAAGGCTACATTTGTTTAAAAATTGATACTTCTTTCAATCTAGTGTTCAAGTTTTAAATTTTAAATAGTTGATTGAATAATTGATAACATTATAACAAAGACATATAGAATACATACAACATGCAATTGATTCTTTAAGAGTAAATGTTATAGGAAAATTGAAATAAACAACTAGACATGTGAATGAATGAGAAAAGGTGTCATATAGAGCAACAACAACTAAAAACAACTGAATAAAACCAGTACTAGAAATACATGTATACGATGAAGCACAAATACTAACATTGTTACCAAATAGACAAAAACGACATTGACACCGACAAATCGATAATGATAATAATTTGAAAAAATGAATTAATTGAATGTAATCATTGTATTGATATTGTGTCGGTGTTGAATACTGGCACGTGTCGAACAATAAGAGAAGTCTTCGATTAAAATTGTCGGTGCTAGAAAGCATTTATACACCATACATAAGGCATTTTTTAAAATATTCTCCCCATTTTCTTATTGTTATCATGCTCTTGAAAAATAATGTATTAGAGGCTGAGTTATGATGTATTGGTTGTTTGACACTTGCAAAAAATACAGCATTTAAATGAGTTGATTGTGTCTATTATTATTATTATAAAGATAAAGATACTTGGCTTAATACCAGAATTTTTCTTTGATTCTTCAAAACACTTCTTTATTTTTTGTTGTTGGAAATGATAATGCTTTAATGGAAATTTATTGGAAATAATGATGACATTTATGAGAGCTAGTGTGGTTATGAATTGAAAAAATGAAGAAGGCCCACATAGGAGGGATATCACTCACTAGTATGATATATAAGGTGGAGGTATGAGACTTGGGGAGGGCCCCAAGGGGTACCCCAATTTTTTGAAAGAGGGAGAACGCAAGAAAATGGACCACCACACACGTGCGCGCATCGCCGTTTGTCCGACATTGGCTTTGGCTACGTGGTGTATTATTTTTTAGCATGTGAAAATTAATTATTTATTTTACTTAATTGAATGCTTTGCTTTTTGTCTCAAAATGATACATTAATTACGTAACAGAAGAGCAATTTAACAGAAGAGCAATTCATTGCTATGATAACTAAGATCAACCTTGTTGGTGGATAAGATGAGTGGTGGATAGACACTGGCGCCTCATGCGATGTTTGTTATGATCGTGCTATGTTTAAAACATACACTTCTGTTGAAGATAAGAAAGTGTGGTTGGGAGATTCCCACATCACTAATGTTGCTGGTAATGGAGATGTGGAACTAATATTTACCTCTAGAAAAACCATAATTCTGAAGGATGTCATGTATACTCTAGAAATAAGGAAGAATCTGGTTTCTGGGTTTCTTCTCAATAAGGAAGGGTTTACTCAGTCAATAGGGGCATATTTATATACCATTTCCAAAAATGATATTTTTGTTGGGAAAGGGTATGCCATTGATGGCATGTTTAAATTGAATGTTGAAATGAATAAAGTGTCTCATTCTGTTTACATATTGCATGATTTTAATATTTGGCATGCTAGGCTCTGTCATATGAACAAACATGTGATTTCAAATCTAAGTAATTTAGGCTTAATTCCAAAGTTATATCTAAAAGAATTCGAAAAATGTCATTTTTGCAGTCGAAAAATGTGATTTTTCAAATGTGTGATTTTTTACTATCACACATATCAGTAGTTAGAGAATCCGAACTCCTATACTTAATACACTCTGATATACTTGAACTTGATGCAACGCTAACCAGAAATAGAAAGTGTTATTTCATCACTTTTATTGACGATTTCTCTGACTTTACTTTTGTATTTCTGATGAAAAATAAAAGTGAAGCATTTGACATGTTTAAGATTTTTGTAACTGAAATTGAAAATCAATTTAGTAAAAGGATTAAGAGGTTGTGTAGTGAAAGAATAACGAAGTATGATTCCAGTTTGTTTAATGAGTTTTACAAAACCCAAGGAATTATACAAGAAACTATTGCACCGTATTCACCTGAAATGAATGGTAAAGCTGAAAAAAATAATAGAACTCTTACTGAACTAGTTGTTGCTATTATGCTTAACTCTAGTGCTGCATCTCACTGGTGGTGGGAAATTATTTTGACTGTTTGCTATGTTTTGAATAGAGTTCCAAAGTCAAAAAGCAAAACATCTCCTTATGAGATAATGAAGAAAAGACAGCTCAAATTGTCTTATCTTCGAACATGGGGTTGTCTGACTTATGTCAGAATCCCCGATCCCAAGCGAATTAAACTTGCAAGTAGAGCCTATGAATGTGTATTCATAGGGTATGCAGTAAACAGTAAAGCATATAGGTTTTATGACCTAAATGCGAAAGTGATGATGAAGTCAAATGATGTTGACTTCTATGAAAATAAATTCCCTTCAAATCGAGAAATAGTGGGGGCAGCGAACCTAGGCAAGTTCATGTAATAAGAAGCACTAAAAGCAACAAACAAGACAAAACTGAAACTCAAAGGAGTAAGAGAGTAAGAGTTACTAAAGATTATGGACCAGAATATATGGCTTATAATTTAGAAGAGGATCCTACAAATCTTAAAGAAGCTTTGTCATCATTGGATGCAGATCTATGGCAAGAAGCTATAAAAAATGAAACGGATTCTCTAGAGTCTAACAAGACATGACATTTAGTAGACTTGCCTCCTTGTTGCTAACCAATATGTTGTAAATGGATTTTGAAAAAGAAACTAAAACTCGATGGATTTATTGATAAATACAAGGCACGCCTTGTAGCCAAAAGTTTCAGACAAAGAGAAAATATAGATTTCTTCGACACTTTTTCACCAGTCACTAGACTAACATCCACTAGGGTGCTTATATCACTTGCGGCTATTCATAACCTGGTGATACACTAGATGGATGTTAAAACAACCTTTTTAAATGGTGACCTGGAAGAAGAAATTTATATGGAACAACATGAAGGTTTTATAATTCATGGACAAGAAGACAAGGTCTGTAAGTTAGATAAGTCTTTGTATGGTCTTAAATAAGCTCATAAGCAATGGCATGAAAAATTTAATAACTTGATTATGTCGAAAGAGTTTAAAGTGAATGAAAGTGACAAATGTATTTATTACAAATATGAAAATAGCATTTGCACTATCATATGTCTCTATGTAGACGGCTTACTCATATTTGATTCAAACATTCATGTTGTAAATGATGTGAAATCCGTGTTGAGTAACCACTTTGATATGAAAGACCTCGGAGAAGCAAGTGTAATCCTTGGAATCAAGATTACTAGGCCAGAAAAAGGGAATTTCTTTGGATCAATCTCACTACGTTGAAAATATCATAAATAAATATAATTACTTTGACTGTAAATCTGCTTGCACACCATACAATCCAAGTGTGAAACTTTTCAAGAACTCTGGTGAAGTTGTTAGACAAACTGAATATGCGAGCATCATTGGCAGCCTTAGGTATGCCACTGATTACACTAGACCCGACATAGCCTAAATCATGGAATTGTTGTGAAGGTTTTCTAGTAGACCTAGTATGGAGCATTGACACACTATCGAAAGAGTCATGAGATACCTTATAAGGACCATGAGTCTTGGATTACACTATCAAAGGTTTCCTCTCGTCCTTAAAGGATACAACGATGCTGATTGGAACACCTTATCAGATGACTCCAAAGAAACCAATGGCTATGTTTTTAATATAGCCGGCAATGTTGTATCATGGAAATCAAAGAAACAGACGATATTGACTTAGTCCACTATGGAGTCTGAAATGATAGCACTAGCTACTGCTAGTGAAGAAGCAAGCTGGCTGAGATGCTTGCTAGTAGAGATCCCTTTGTGGGAAAAACCATTGCCAGTTGTGTTGATCCACTACGATAGTACTGCGGCTATTGCAAAGATTGAGAATGTTATTACAACGGTAAAGAAAGACAAATACGTCGTAAGCACATCACAGTTAGATAATTACTTTCTAAAGGTGTTGTTATAGTGGATCATGTACGCACTGATGAAAATTTAGCAGATGCTTTGAAGAAAGGATTAGCTAGAGAGAAAGTCCTAAATACATCCAAAAGAATGGGACTATTTCCTATAGATAAATGAGTCACTTATGATGGTAACCCGGCCTAAAAGTCTATAGATCCCAAGAATTAGGTTCATTGGGTAATAACAAGTCATAGTAATATGAGATGAACGTGCTATATAATATATGAGAGAAGCATGATTCCTGAAGCGATAACATGATGAGATAATAGAAACTATTAATGAGATATATACTTTATGTAGAGTGGAGTACTCGTGATAGATTCACTTATGTGCATGTGGAAGTGGGGGTCGCTTCATATGGAATTTTAAGCCAAAATTCCTAGAGCGTTCACTATATCGGGATACACGTGCATGAACCTAAATGAAAAAGTTGTGTGTGGGTTTGATGTCAGAGATAGAGTTCAAGGCTACGAGTTACTCTTGTTGAATCTGAATCTTACTTGCTATGGAAATGTTCAAGTCAAGAGATGCCTTTGTTTATGCATAATCTTATAGATTGTTGGAAATGGTGATGCTTTAATGGAAATTTATTGGAAATAATGATGGCCTTTATGAGAGTTAGTGTTGTTGTGAATTGAAAAAATGAAGAAGTCCCACATAGGAGGGATATCACTCACTAGTAGGATATATAAGGTGGAGGTATGAGACTTGAGGAGGGTCCCAAGGGATACCCCAATTTTGTGAAGGAGGGAGAATGTAAGCAAATGAACCACCACACGCGCGCGCCGTCGTCCATTCGGCTCGACTCAGCCCGTCCTTGGCCTTAGCCTTATTACAAGTGGCAGTCACTCGACTGTCATATTGAGGGTATAATTCTAGAACGGAGTAGAACTTTGATATAGAGTATTTGGACTGTTTTATCCTGAGGACTTCATGGTTGATAATCTGCCTTACACAATTTGGGCAGTGTCTCGAAACGTCTTAAAGAAAACGACCTAGTCCACGACTCAACCTAATAGTATTTTCGGTGGCATCAATTATTTTACTAAAGGTTTTTAAATTCAGAAACAACAGTTGTTCTTTTCCATGCATACAATACCTATTACCTGATCTGCTCTATTTTATTAATGCAATAGCTAGCTTCACTTTTATGTAATTCTTTTATCATAATTTCTGCAAGCAACAATATTGACCAACTGTAATGCTGCAAAACAAACGCACCTATCACTTATATACACTAAAAATAAAGACACCCGAGCTATTTAGTCTCTGTTAAAAAATACTAAAACAAAAATATCAGTCAAATTAAATTTGAGTTTTTACTCTAATAATTAATTGGAAAAGCAAAATTTCGACTGTAAAATTTAACTGGTAATTATTATGTTATTCATTTCAAATGATTAATATTCAAAAAGTAGGCAATATTAGGTTTGAACTAACACATTATACTATGCATATAGAACTCGATCGGTGTTACGTCGGTGAGATTCAAACAAAGTAGATAATCAGAGATATATCCAAAGAATTTAACCTTAGATAGTAAGAATTTAGTCATCCAAATAGTAGGAATTTGTTTCCATTTTTTATCACTAATTTAATCATTGAAAAAAAAACAAATGGAAATTTTATTTGATAAAATAGGAAATAACTCCCTAGAATTAATTGTGATCTTCGAAGAACAAATAACTATATGATAAACATCAAAATTGTAAACAATTCTCTATTCTTCATTATCACGTCGGTTGCAGTCTTCATGATGTGTTTGAAAGATCTTATTGTCTTTAGGAATCTTGACTTTAAGCACTAATGACTTGTTTTTATTGTTATTATCGTTCACCGTCGTCACTGGTTTCGTGTTCATTTGATTATCGATATTGGTTGAAAGTATCAACATTTCAGGGTCAGCGCGAGATATTTCAGAGTATTTGAGGGGCATTAATAGCTTCATAATCAATTATACTTTTACAGCATTGTTTCTTCGTTTCACGGGATCTCGGCGGCGAAGATTTGGATAAGTGAACAGTTGATAGTATTTGTTGATCATCATAATTATTACCACGATGGTGTTTCTTGATTGGAGGTTGAAGGAGCTTAGAGCGGTGCGATGTTTTGTAACCAGAGCTTTTCCGGAGCTGAACATTTTGTCACACAAATTACATTACATTTGTGCAGCATACTTGAACTATTTGTTTTCTCATTATCAACACGGGAATGATAAATAAAAGAAGGGGAAGATTCTTCTTACTCATGTTCTCAGTGAAATGAAATGGAAGAAATATTCAAAGCAAAATCAAACCTGGAGTCACTGACGCATCTTGTACAAAATATTTAGAGAGCCGGAGAGTGACAAGTATTGATTGAAATATTATAATTGACATTTAAATATTATAATTGAAATTTTTAAAAGTCATATAGTTTTTTTTAGAGTATTACACAATCCATACATAGTAGACAAGTTGAAAAAAAAAATTAGAATTTCTATTTTTACAAGTCACACAATTTTCACAAGTCACACAATTTTCACAAATCACACAATTCAATCAAATAAAATATATCCATTTTATAATTTTTATCTTTGTCAAAAAAAAATTTCTTGAAAAAATGTAACAATTTTTTTATGTTTTAATATCGTGTTACTCTTACAAAAAATACACATATTAATTAAAACAATTCACAATTAAAAAATAGTATGACATTATATCAATATATCAATAATTAACATGAAAAAATTTGTTAATAACTAATAGTTGAGTTGCTAATTAGGGTGCTATGTATATACAGACATTGATGTGATATTTTAATAATTTATCAATGACTGACTGGAGTTTAAGTGAGTTCAGACGCGGGAGTGAAAACTTAAAAGAATAATAACTACCAGCGGAAAAAGAGTAGGATATATATATATATATATATATATATATATATGTTCTTAAAACCTCTTTTTTTTTTTAATTAAAATTATTTTTTTGGAATATTTTGGCTATTCACCGAGTAGAAAGAAAAAGTTTTGAGGGATTATATTCAATTGTGTCAAATTTACAATTTGGATATTCAATAAAAATACAATAAATAAAAATAATTATTAAAAATATTAAATATTTTGAATTCTTAAATAAATTAAAACCATTTCAGAAAAAAGTGTATAATAAACATAGTCTTAGATGACTATGTATTCTTGAGCAGGTTGTTGTTTTTGGGTCCGAACCGCCCAAACTGATCTATTGTTCAACTCTAAACTAAGGTCATAATTTGTTCACAGTATCTCACACTACACACGATTAGACGACAATGTTGTTTCGATAGATATTACTTCCACCAAACAACAACTAAGAGTTTTGGGTTCAAAATCTATCAAATGCTTGTGGTTCAAGAGTTCAAATTTCACAAGGGTTTTGCTTGAAAAAGATTCAGTATAATGGCATGATAGACATTTTAATATATATTTTTTCAATGCAGAGTGTTTTTACTACTTAAAAAAAATAAAAATAATATCCAAATATATTATCCAAAAAAATAACATGTTTATTGGAAAAACACTTATAAATTTTAATGCATAATAGATTATAGATAGTTTAAAAATGTAACATAATGATACGTAAGAGCAAAACATGAAACACTTACAAATTAACATTTAACATGCAAAAGTAACAAAGCAATTAGTTCCAGACATATTTGTTTGTATTTAGTGACAAATTAATATTTTTGTAAGGTTTAATTTTGTTGATTTTTTATTTTTATTTATGATTGTCTTACGTTTTTTTTACTAAAACTATCAAACGTTAAAATTAATTAAATTTTTTGTTATACTATTTCAATTTACGTCTTGGTTTTTTATCAATAGTTTTTCATCTATGAATTACAAAAAAAGATTTATTTATGTAGAGCATATAACTCATCTCATTTATATCCAATATTCAATCAAAATCTCTAACAATTGTGTTATGAAATTATATATATATAAATGTTTAACAATTGTCTTATGAAATCACCTAATGTATGTAACTAGTATCTTTCATTCTAATCCTCAATAACATATAATAACATATAATATATTCAAAGAATCACAATACATTTTCTAAAGTCATCAAATCAAAGTACAAAAGATATATCAGAATTTATCCTTGTATTTTATAAATTTTCAATAATTTTAAAGAAAAGTAAACTTCATATAGATGATAAAATAATAATAATAGAATAATTAAATGAACGATTCGTCCATATTTTAAAATCAACAGTACTAGTGATTTATAAAGTCATAAAGTCAAAAACATGTTAATGATAGAGATAACTATTTTACTATTTTAGAATCAATGATAAATTATCAAACTAAAATTAATATTAATCATAACAACCTAACTAATTATTCTACATAACCTATAGTCAAAAATAACGTAACATTTATAATCTTTAATTCCTTCAATTTGCGAGAAAAAAAATATATTTATTGTTATCTCTTATCAACTATAGGTGGCTTCTACCATGACAAATTTAACTAAAATTTAACTAACAAGTCATATGTAAGGCTGAGATGGCACTGAATTTGGTGATAGCTCTCATAAGCCCTTTCAAAATATAGTTATGATAAATCATGTATTTTTCATGTATTTTAACTAACACATGAGGGACAAATTTGAAATAAACCAATTTCAAAACTTGCGGCACTTAGGTTGCGGAGGTGGTAGGAAAACTGCCCTTGATCTCAAATTGTGACGGTTTTTGCGATAGTTTTTACCTAGTGTCGCCGTTTTTTCATCCCGCTCTTAAATTCCCCCAATTCTCAAATATGTTTCAGTTTCGACCTCCTAAACCCTCAACGCTCAAATTGACAGAACTTCTTTCATTTTCCCCAAAATCGCAACCTAACCTTCAATATCCAGGTCAGATTTATTTCTCCCAATTCAAGTTCCATCCTCCATCTCAGGTTCCTCCCCATTCGCAGCCACCCTTCATCTCAAGTTTCTCCCCATTCGCGACCACCTTTCATCTCAGGTTCCTCCTCGTGACCTCTCTTCATCTTAAATTTTCTCCTTGTGGCATTCCTTCGTTTCCACTTACTCTATCGTCATCTTCAATTGTGGTGCTACTTCCTCTCTCAGGCGCGAGACTGCTTTCTACCACTCCGGGGACGACACAATGCAACCCTTCTCCATCAACGACGTCGTAACACATCCCATTTGTAAGTAACGCCAAAATTAACACCATAGTGCTATGTGTTTGTTGTTGTTGATAATGGTGGGTATGATATTGAATGGTGGGTTACATCAAAGTTGTCTATATGTTTGTTGTTTTCGTGCTATGTGTTTGTTGTTTTCGTTCATTATATTTAAGTTGACTCTTGTAACACCCCAATATTTTTATATATATTATATATGCGTCTTTTAGTAATTTTTTTAATTTATTATTTAATTAATAATTTATTATCCATGTAAATAAATTAAATTAAAATTGACCACTCCCTATTTTACTTGAATAATTATAACCTTTCTTTTTATTTAGTTATTTTGGTGTGACGATTACATTAGAATAGTTTATGGCCTAATTAATTTCTACATGGACAATTGTGTATTTTGCTTATTTGATTGATTAGTTTCGAAAATCACGAAATTGATGTGTTACATATGTTTGTTTTATTTTGCTATGTGTGAGTGGTATTTTTGTCTTGCTTGATTTATTTAAGTTGATAA
This sequence comes from Cicer judaicum, assembly GCA_037974835.1. Lineage (NCBI taxonomy): Eukaryota > Viridiplantae > Streptophyta > Magnoliopsida > Fabales > Fabaceae > Cicer > Cicer judaicum. Next base: position 3,613,475 of record JBBPBS010000968.1, on the reverse strand, counting down.
AATATTAGTTAAATTATTAATTTAAATTGAAATTTATAAAATTTATATTGTTTGTTAATTTTATTTATGACCAAATAAGTACTCATTTTAGAGATATTATAGAGTTAGTGAAATCGTTTTACTCTCCTTTATGACGATTCATTGTGTGACATTAATGTGCATTAACTCATTCTTAACACCTTCAATTTATTTTTTAAAGGATGATTATAAATTTAATTATGAGTTTTTGTGCAATTAAGAGGGGACTATTCTCCTTTTTGTATCTCATGCATTCATCTCTTTTAAACTAAAATTATGATTTTATTTTAATTGTCTATAAAAATAATTTTATGATATTTTGGTTTCGTAACTATTAGATAAAAAATTAAAAGGATGATGTGACCCTCTACATTATTTATTTAGTTAAAATAAATGGTGTGACACACTGTAATATATGGTTAACTTTATTAGTTAATCCTAATTAACTAATACACATAAATACACATGATTTCAATTGACTTTGTAACAACCTAATAAAATTAAATAAATAGTAATTATTGGTAGCATAATTTTGGAATTAAGTGCACTTCAATTTCAGACAAGAACTCAATCGTAATATTGCAACGTAAATAGCTATTATGTTCATATATTTTCATTAGACCTCTTGCTGTCACACCTATTTGTCATTTGTACACTTCTAAAATAATTTTCTAAGTCATAAATCCCAATATCTATCGCTGTTGAATTCATCATTGTCTCATGAGCTAATTCTCGTGCGAATTTAGAGATGTTAAGGAAGAAAGCGCCTAAGGTAAGGGCTTTTCCCCATGCAGAGTTAGACTAGATATTAAATTAGCGATTCTAAGATATTGATATGATGTCTGGATGTCTTAAAAGAAAAAGATTGATTTTTATTTTTGTCTTAAAGAAATTAACTATAATTTTTTGATTATTTTATTTTATTTTTATATACATCTATCTTGATTAAATTAATTATAAAGTATTATTTTTATTATACCTTGATAAATATGTTTGCAGTAAAAATATTTAGTGCTTTACATGTTTTAGAGTATTTAATTATAAAGTTATAATTTTTATAATGATGTAATTAGTAATATGTTTATTATGATGTGTATTTGATTTTAAGTGTGGACTTTTGAATATTTTAAAATTAAAACTTGACTTTTATGAACAATATATGTGTCTTGAAGAAATTGATGATAATTTTATATTTCTTTAATTTTCATAATATGAGAAAATTGATTATTAAATGCGTTAATGAATAGTCCATTTTTAGAATACAGAAATCTTTACAGTGGAGGGAATGAAATTTATGTTGCTATTGTAGTCTTGGTGATATGAGTTTTAATCGTTATCAATAATACGTAGTCAAATCGAATCTTATGGATTATTAAAATGAAAAGTGATTTTGAGATACTTGTTCACATGCATATTTGATGTGTTGAAGTTATTGAGCTATAACTATGAACATTCATGAGAATATAAATTTGATATCTTGTGTGATTAAAAAGTTTATTCTAAAATATTTTGTCTTTGTGGTTGCCTAAGTGGCTGGTGATTTGTGTTTAAAATATTGTTTTCTTTGTGGTTGCCTAAGTAGCTGGTGACTTGTGTTTTAAATATCATTATCTTTGTGGTTGCCTAAGTGGCTGGTGATTTGTGTTTTAAAAAAATTGTTATCTTTGTGGATGCCTAAGTGGCGGGTGATTTGTGTTTTAAATATTGTTATCTTTGTGGTTGCCTAAGTGACTGATGATTTGTGTGATTGTTTAAGTGAGTGGTGTCATGTACTTTTTGAGCATCATTATCATTTCATAACATATCATATGCATCTTTGTGGACGCCTGTGTGGCTGGTTTAATTTTTCCCCATTGGTATGGGTGACTTTTGTGTGGACGCCTGTGTGGCTGGTTATATCTGGATCATATATGTTTAGGAGCATGCATAACTTATATACATTTTATTGTTATTTTTATTTTGATTTAATTATTTGTTCTACGGTTGTTACTTATTTATATACATTTTATGACTTTTGGTGTATTTTTGAGAACTATTAAATAATCAATTTCTTTAAATCTTTTATTACAAAAGGATTTTATATTCATATTGTATGGTTGTTGTTTTATTATTTGGTTTAATTTTTGTTGTGGGATGAACTGACCCCTTACACCAACATTTAGGTACTATTAATCTCAAAGAGTTGCATGAATGATGTTTGATTGGTGCACGCACGTGGGAAAATGGGACTTTTATTTAAAAATAATATTTTATATTACTAGAATTTTTGTGGTACATTGTAAAGTTATTTACTCGTCATAATTAACTTTTAATAGAAATGTGGACGTGATATTTTATTCCAATTTAATGTTCTTAAATTTTAGTCAACATTGTTTTTTTTTAATTTCACTTAAAGAGAATTTATTTTATTTTGGAGCATAAATGAATATTGATCTAACAATTGGAATATTAATTTTGCAAATAAATGAATGAATAATATTTTAGCAAATTGCATTATGTTCTTTTAAAAAAAAAATATATCAAGTCGTTTTCTAACGCATCTTCAAATTTTTACATGATGAATTATTCATAAGTAAAAAAAATTATAGTTGTTTCTAAAAGAAAATAAATATTTTTAAGTAATTTTTTTGGATTAAAAATTTGGGGCGTTACAAGTGGTATCAGAGCATTAATTCTCGGACCTTGTGGGTGAATGTGTTGTGTATGTTATATAAATTATGATTTGTTTTTGTTATTTGTTCGATCTTCTAAATTTTGAATTTTATTAAGTACATAATATTTTAATTATATGTCATTGATTGTGTAACGTTCTTGAATTTGAATGTTATTAATTATTTAAATTATTATTATTATTATTATTATTATTATTATTAATTGTGTAACACTTATGGATTTGAATTTTACTAATTACTTAAATTCGTATTATATGTCATTAATTATATTATTGTTTGGTTTTCTAATCATTGAATTTTATTAATTACTTAAATATCATTAATTTGTGTAACGTCCATAATTTTCGTAATTAAATATATGTCTTAAATATTTGGCTTAATGGTGTTAATTTATTGTGTCGTGTATGTTAATATAAATTATGAATTGTTTGTGTTATTTGTTCGATCTTCTAAATTTTGAATTTTATTAATTACATAATATTTTAATTATATGTCATTGGTTATGTAACGTTCGTGAATTTGAATTTTATTAATTATTTAAATTATTAGTATTATTATTATTATTATTAATTGTATAACATTTCTAGATTTGAATTTTGCTAATTACTTAAATTCGTATTATATGTCATTAATTATGTTATTGTTTGGTTTTCTAATCATTGAATTTTATTAATTACTTAAATATCATTAATTTGTGTAACGTCCATAATTTTCGTAATTAAATATATG
>JBBPBS010000968.1:3592434-3604934 GCA_037974835.1 Cicer judaicum | reverse complement strand
TATTTTCTTTTGCATTGTTTTATGAGATAGGCTACAATATGTGTGCACTATTAATAATAATAAATGTATAGAATTTATGGAATTTAACGAGATTAAATAGGTGAGTTTATGAAAATGTTGATTTTATTTGAATTTCAATCATTTTTAATTTCATTAACAAGTTTTAAGTGTTATATTATTATTTTTGTCGTAAAGAAATTAACTATAATTCTTTGATTATTTTATTTTATTTTTATATACATCTATATTGATTAAATTAATTATAAAGTATTATTTTTATTATACCTTGATAAATATGTTTGTAGTGAAAATATTTAGTGCTTTACATGTTTTAGAGTATTTAATTATAAAGTTATAATTTTTATAATGATGTAATTAGTAATATGTTTATTATGATGTGTATTTGATTTTAAGTGTGGACTTTTGAATATTTTAAAATTAAAACTTGACTTTTATGAACAATATATGTGTCTTGAAGAAATTGATGATAATTTTATATTTCTTTAATTTTCATAATATGAGAAAATTGATTATTAAATGCGTTAATGAATAGTCCATTTTTAGAATGCAGAAATCTTTACAGTGGAGGGAATGAAATTTATGTTGCTATTGTAGTCTTGGTGAGATGAGTTTTAATCGTTATCAATAATACGTAGTCAAATCGAATCTTATGGATTATTAAAATGAAAAGTGATTTTGAGATACTTGTTCACATGCAAATTTGATGTGTTGAAGTTATTGAGCTATAACTATGAACATTCATGAGAATATAAATTGGATATCTTGTGTGATTAAAAAGTTTATTCTAAAAACTCATCTAAATATTAGCAAAACCTAACAAACTCATCTAAATATTTGTAAAATTAGTTAACAGCCCATGCCTACGTTACATAAATCAATCTGATACTACAATTTAGCTTGTCCTATATATTTTAATGTATCATTATTATTTATTTATCTATTTATTTTAAAGAAACAATGATATGGATATTTATTTTCTTAATAATATGTTTAATTAGGTTTTATTCTTCTTAATGGATCTAACCCATAAAACACATTTTTATAATAACTATAATTATTACTATAATATTTCTCAAAATCAACCCATAAAAATACTATCATCTTTATAAAATAGTCAAAACGATTAAATAAATATAACATCTATCAAACCAACTCATCATAGAAAGCATCCTTATAACAAAAATTACTCATGAAATTTATCAACATATATTCTAAAATAATTTTAACATCAAATTAATTATTTAAAATCCTATTTAATTAATAAAATAGTTTATTATAAAATTTGGGGTGTTACAATTCTCCCCTTGTTAAAGAATTTCGTCCTCGAAATTTTCGGTGAGTGAACAAATATCCAACTTATCATCGTTAAGATTCAAATTTAGTCTATAACCATATTTAAGACATTCAATCTACCATTAAGCACATCATATAAAATTCAACAAACATAGCATGATAGACTAACATGACAAAATAAATCAATTAAACACACTATTTATCATTCAATTATGAAATAAAATGCCAGAGTTACTCACTATAATTTACATATAAAACATAACATATAGATTTTGTCAATAATAACGTAGTTAATTTAATTTGGTTAAATGAAACACATTCCAAGTATGTTGTCAATTTCAACTATTTCTTTCAAACCAAATATTACTATTTTTTAATTCTTAAAATAAAGTCTAAATCATATCACGAAACATTTAACAAATTTAACTTAGACTTGATAAAGAGATTAAATTTTTAAAATATCAAACAGATCTAACAATTTAATGCACTATAATAGAATTACAATCAATTACTCTATAAAAACATATTATATATATAATCAAGGCAAAAATAATGATAGAGATACTATTCCCTAATAACATATATTTAATAATTAAATTCATTCAATTGATATAAGCAATGAATATATTTTTTAATTATTTTAAAATAAAATTAAAAGATACTTCTATCAAAATAATGAGTTATCGTTGTCTCTTTTATTGACGATGAGTAATCTGGGTAGCTAGTCCCTTCTACTCATGTAGTCAACTACTTAAGGAACTATAACTGTAATTAAAAGTATCTTTAGTACGAAGGCGGCGCCACAACTCCTACTCCTTACTTCAAGTTAAAAATTCAATTAATTACACTTTCACAATAATTTATTTGTAATTTACTACTAGTTACACCAACAAAAGAGAAGTCACTAACATCAATATATAACCAATAATAATAAATTGAAGGGATATAAAATTATTTAACATTTAGATGCTCTCGACTACTATAATTCTATACACCAATTCCCAACAATTAGGACACTTCAAACATGAATAATTTAATATTTACATAATCATATACACACTCAAATAATTAATCCAAAAATTAGCACCAAGATTTTCCTTAAATTATTTTTCAATAATTAAAGTCTAAATAAAAAAACTAAGATAAATCACATTTTTAAATACAATACAAATAGAATAAATCACATATATTTTTAAAATTATAAAATTTCTAAAAATTCATTCCTACTTTAATCATCAAAAACACATTTCTAAATAGTTAATCGCTGTAAAAATTATTATTTTCCACTGATATTTTGAAATTAAATTTAAACTATATAGATGGATAGATAGGAAATTTTACAATTAATTAACACTTCAAAAATAGTTCCAATTTATTTTCTTATTTTATTAAACTTAAAAAAAATTGTATATTAATATACATTAAAGTAGTGCACATGACACAAAACATAAGACATATGATAATGATAATGAATTACACTAATAGTAGCCTCCTCTCACACTAACTACTCAACATGCTTACGTCCCTCAGTTTCTATCAAGCCACCAAATTGGTCAAAAACATAACACATCATCAATTTTAATTATTTTGGAGTTTTGTTCTAATCTTAAAAATTGAGTTTCAAATAAAATAAAAATTACAGTTTTATAATTAATAAAATAAATTTTAGTTTCTATACGCATACCAATTTACATGATACACTCTACACATATCAATCTACATAATTCACTCTACACATACAAATCTAATGCATACCATTTTGTTATGTTAATTCATATAACAAAAAAAAAAAATCTACTTGAAAAATACATCAATTATAGAATCCAAAATCTAGATAATTTTTCAAAAAGAATTTCACTATTGAGAATATTTTTAAAAATTTTGTTCTCTTTTTTTTTCCTTCTCTTTCTCAATTAATAGACATTTTATCATTAGTACTATTGTAAATTACTGAAGAGTTTATAAACACTAAAACTCTAGCATCGAGTCAAACTCTAATGAGTTCATAATATCATAATCAAGAAAATCAATCATTTTAAATAAATATCCCTAAACCAATATTCACGATTCAATATTCACACTAGCTCCCTAAACCAAGATAACAACAACTCTTTTCAATTTTCATAAAAACAAGACAAAGTAAAACATAATGTAAATTTTAAGATGTTTTAAACATTAAATAAAATCAGTAGCATAGAATTATTGTTATTTTATAAATCAACAAAAACTCAACTAAATTTAATTTCTTTTTCTTTAAAATAATCAAGAGTAATTCAAACAAAAGTTAGTTTTATCATACAAAATAAATAAACTTTAACTCCTTCAAAATTTTTTTTTTTTAAATTATAAATTCTACCAACCTCTAATATTCAAGAATTAATATTACTGCTAATATGAATTTCATACTATCTAAATCATGACGAACATTCAAAATTGTTTTAAAAATCAATATCAAAACTCTACTCATCTAGATACAACCATCAACACTTTCAAGTGATTTAAAGTTAACATTCACGATTTAAAATCACTTTTTTTTTAACACAAACCAACATAAAATAAAAATAATAAATTTATAGTCAAAATTAAAACTTTAAATGTAAGAGACATATTTCCTATGTAACTCAAAGTTTAGAACGAAACATCTTTTTTTTTTTTTTTCTAAATTGAGTTTCAATAGAATAATAATAATTTGTACCTAGTAAAAGTCAATACTTGAAGTTTTAAACATATAATCCTACGAAAATCAATGTTTCAATCAATTAGTTATTAGATCAAACACTTTAAACAAAGACACATCAAAATTAAATATTTTAAATTGATTAAGGGTGAAATTCGAACTTTAAAACAACTAACTAGTGAGGTATGACATTTGATAACTAAGATAACCTGAATGAGATTAATAACTTGAAACATACAGCTGGTCAATCAAAATTATTACTTCCAACTACTCATATAAAACAAGATTGCAAAAATCATTGTTCAATAGACAAGCAATAAGAAACAAGTAACTAACATAATCTTGTCAACAATTAAAATTAACTCAAATCTTAACAAGTAATTTCCTGGTTTATTTACTCACTTAGGTAAGAATTTATGATCCATAACACAATCAGAGTAAGCAAATATTAGACACTTAATTAGTAATCTCAAAAATATGTATAATAATACCAAAAGCATATAACACTTAACACAATAATAAAATGGAAAAACAATCATAATGAAAATAATTACTACACAAGAAAACACAATTGCTACGACTGACATTCGACGAACACTAAATCGACATTCGACCCACTCAGCCTGATTGGACAAACCAGGCTCTGATACCACTAATGTGACACCCTAAATCCCAAAATAATATATATATATATATATATAATAATTTATATCATATTCCTATAAAATTTGATTCAAATTAAATAAGTAAAATACAAATTAAAATCGTTATTCCCCGTATCACCTATCAGAGCGGGGTTCCTCCCAAACTTGAACTTCAAGACTCATTAACCTGTAATAACTGCGATTTCGCAAACGCAGGGCCCAGTCAGTCAAACACAAACAACGAAGGAGGTGAGTTTTGAAATCATGTTAATAGTATAATATGAGTAAGAAGAACACGCAAACAATCATAATAGAACCGTATCATAATCACTTTACGATATATCAGAATATTTAATTAAATAGTATCATACTATAACATCAAAGTCACTCAAGTAAAATAATCAGCTCATTATAATATGCATCAAATCATCTAATTAATATTAACTTTGAAACACATCAATCACAACAAAACAATCACAAGGAAATGCAATGCTATGCATGAGCTTAGACTCTACTTCACAATGTGGTACCATTCTAACTCTGAAGTACTTGGTTAGGAGGCCATGATATTATGCCACTACAAGAGTGGACGAACAATTCATGAATGGTCAAGTCCTCATAGATCCCCTCAACTCAACCCGAGACACATATACGCGACGGTCGGGGTACTCTTGTGTTGCACGGTAGCTCCCGACCTTAGGGAATAACCCACTAATCCACTTAGGAATTCCCCACTAGGTACACCCCCAAGGTCTATCAGTCTTACTTTACAGTTCGACTGTAGCCCTCCACGATCAGGCTCATTCAGTTGTACTTCCCCAGAATCACTAAGCTTGTCAGGCCCTACCTATATGATGACAAAATAATCTTCACTTCATAATTCACAATTTTATTTTCTCCCCCCGTTAGCTTAGACTACTCCATTAAGAGCACCATATTTAAGAATCATCACTATCTCATCAAGTATGGGGTACTTCAATATTTTCATCACAATTTTATAATATCATTAATCATAAATAATCATGATCATCGTATAAACTCATCACAATTTTATAACATCACTATCATCAATCAAAAATCATCATTATCATCACATAAGCATATATCAAACCATGCATCCATATTTTAATATCACATCACATAATTTCATCTAAGCAAACATGTACACATAATTTCATTCAACATCCAACATCACAATAATAACAAATATCAACTACCACACAAGTATCAAAAATTAAATCAATCAACACCTTATAAGAATTTCTATTGCACATTTTAATCTCACAATTCTCATATTTCAAATTAATCAATTTAGCTCTCAAAGAGCTACTGCCGTACGTAGCAAGCCCCGGATGAATCGTTGGGAAATACGGTTTTCCCGTTCATCTCACAATATATTATACTCATGAATTCAAACGCTCTCTCACCCCTTACCTTATTTTGAAGCTTTCACACATGAATACCATTCCACGAGCAAACAACCTTTGTTCATTGACTCTTTGTCCTTCAATCGATCTAACTCGACAGTTTATGGGTAAACGTCAAAAATAAATTATGAGGAGATATTCTAAAAACTAAATTCGAAAATCGGTCAAAGAAAATTACCATAAATTAGAAAACCAATCAGTGGATAATATAGCCACTTTTCACACGGTCGTTTTGGCGTTGGTTTCACTCAAATCGGACTTACGGTGATGGAGAACGGTGCAAAATAACGAATTATACTCTTTGGTTCTACGGCTTCCCATTCAACTCCCTTCCCTTTTCTTTGTTTTGTTTTATTTTAGTACAAATTAGGGTTCACAAGGTCTCTTTATTTATGTTTTTGTTTTGGAAAGCGGCAAATAGAAAACAAGCAGCAAAACCTAACAAACTCATCTAAATATTAGTAAAACCTAACAAACTCATCTAAATATTTGTAAAATTAGTTAACAGCCCATGCCTATGTTACATAAATCAATTTGATACTACAATTTAGCTTGTCCTATATATTTTAATGTATCATTATTATTTATTTATCTATTTATTTTAAAGAAACAATTATATGGATATTTATTTTTTTAATAATATGTTTAATTAGGTTTTATTCTTCTTAATGGATCTAACCCATAAAACACATTTTTATAATAACTATAATTATTACTATAATATTTCTCAAAATCAACCCATAAAAATACTATCATCTTTATAAAATAGTCAAAACGATTAAATAAATATAACATCTATCAAACCAACGCATCATAGAAAGCATCCTTATAACAAAAGTTACTCATGAAATTTATCAACATATATTCTAAAATAATTTTAACATCAAATTAATTATTTAAAATCTTATTTAATTAATAAAATAGTTTATTATAAAATTTGGGGTGTTACAGTTGTTATTTTATTATTTGGTTTAATTTTTGTTGTGGGATGAACTGACCCCTTACACCAACATTTAGGTACTATTAATCTCAAAGAGTTGCATGAATGATGTTTGATTGGTGCACGCACGTGGGAAAATGGGACTTTTATTTAAAAATAATATTTTATATTTCTAGAATTTTTGTGGTACATTGTAAAGTTATTTACTCGTCATAATTAACTTTTAATAGAAATGTGGAAGTGATATTTTATTCCAATTGAATGTTCTTAAATTTCAGTCAACATTGTTTTTTTTGAATTTCACTTAAAGAGAATTTATTTTATTTTGGAGCATAAATGAATATTGATCTAACAATTGGAATATTAATTTTGCAAATAAATGAATGAATAATATTTTAGAAAATTGCATTATGTTCTTTTAAAAAAAAAATATATCAAGTCATTTTCTAACGCATCTTCAAATTTTTACATGATGAATTATTCATAAGTAAAAAAAATTATAGTTGTTTCTAAAAGAAAATAAATATTTTTAAGTAATTTTTTTGGATTAAAAATTTGGGGCGTTACAACTCTACTTTTGAAATAATGGTTATAGGAAATAGGAATTTTTCCATGCCTCTGCAATGGTTGTAGGAAAAGTTAATATGAACAACTATTGATAAAGCAAGGTCACGATTGGTGTAAGTCTTGCTTCAAGGCTTTGAATCACATTTCATCTTGTATTGTTGAAGTTATTACTAAGAAAATGATATAACTAATTGCCAACAAACATATCACCATATAGAATATATGATTGCATTTGTTTGATAATAAACAGAAGAAGGAAACTTCGCTGGAGGAGTGTGATGAGGTTGTTGAAGACTTGAGGAGTGTGCCCCAACATGCTGCCTTCCACTTTCCAGGATAAAATGAAAGAACAGGTAAAAATGTACTCATCAACATTACCTGCCTTATTGCTGGCGTGCTTTATTATCACTCACTTTTGTGAAGGCTTAACTTGTAGGAGGCATTGAAAAGAAGGCTAAATGTAAGAATAGAATATGATATGTTTCTTCAAGATAATGTGAAAGAAATGGCGAAGGAGATTCAGAATTCACGAAGTGGAGAAATGAAGAGACAATAGAAGAACTTGATGAATTTATGAACAAGGTCAATCATGTTATCCGTAATATAGCTATTTTATATTTCAGCTGCCATCTTATGGGAAATATTGTATATTATGTTAGTATTTAGTTTGTTAATGGAACATGTTAGAACAGATATTTGAGTTTCAAATGATGAGATCTCAGGATTTACCAAATTATTTAACGATGAGTTTACTTTGGATAACATTAGTAGGTTGGTCCTTCTACATTGGTTATTTATGTTCAACTAATTGTGCTCTTCTGTTATGAATCTTATATTTCGGATCTCCATTATGATTATGCTAATATGTCTTTTGGTTTTTAAAATGGATAAACAAGTCTCACTTGGTAAATATGTGTTAATACATGGCACTGATTTTGATGTATGTATATAATCATTGGCTCTTATAGGTTAGAAGATTTTAGGGAAGTTTCATTTAACGCTGTGTGTCACATTCTTTTTTTTATTTGGTGTAGATCAGGATTTTTTTCCAAGCATTATACATAATACATATCTTATACATGTTACACCATTCTATGAATGTTTTCCTTCTCACATATATTTTTGTATCATTGTTATTTTGAAAATATAGATTTGAAATTTTTGGCTTTGGCAGGATCAAGAATGATGATAAACTGATTAAAGAAGAAGGTGTGGAGTCTCTTTAAGAAGCAGAGCTTCGTCAAGCTTGTAGAGATCGAGGATTGCTTGGATTGCATTTAGTGAATGAAATGTGGCAACAGGTTAACAATAAATGTTTAAACAAAATTTGTACACTGGAGCTCAATTATGGAGCCTCTAACATTGTGTTAATTTACTGGCTGGGAAATTCTTGAGAATGAGAAACTGGCCATAATTGCTACTTTCATAAATCTGAACCATTATCTTCCTATTTTTGCTATTTTTAGAAACTTTATCTATTCGTAATTGCTAATTTGAGAACCTTCTTATTGAACTTTTTTCTAATCCATTTTAACTGAAATTATTGATATGATATCAGATTTAACTCAAACAACACCCAAGATTCTCAAATGCTATTGTGTTGAGTGAATAACAAAAATAATGTCTTAAAAACAAGGGTTGTAGGTAAACAACGTTTTGTATTTCTTATTTTTATTATCTATGATATGATCGAAGATTATTGGTTTATAATGCTCTATATATAATAAATATTTGCTCTTCAATTTATAAGGCTCTGCATTTGAAATTATTTCTGAATGAAATGTATGAAATAATATTTGATTTTGAGTTTATTACCACTATCAAATTGGGGAATTAGTTTGATATTTGCATGTTTTGATTTTGAGAGTTTGATCTTGTTTGTTGTTAATATTAAAGTCTTAATTATGTATGAAATAGTGAGGTTGAATTTAATATATATACTTATATGTTTTTTCAGAAAACACATGCTTAGAATCATCAAGAGATAGAAGACGTTCTTCTCACTCTATCTAGATGAAAAAGTGAAGGATTTAGCTTGTTTGTGTTGAATTGGGTATTATTTAGAGATTCATGTCTCTGTTTAATGGTTATTCCATTTGTGAAGTTGACAAGGATGCAACTGGTATTGCAGGTACTTTTTCTTTCTGTGACATGGATATTTTTATCACATGTAACACATTGGACTTATTTTTATCTTTATCATGATATATGCTTGTTTATTTTTAGGGAACATCTATGCTTTGAAAGTTGGTTTTACATAATGGAATGATGTGTCTTTTATCATTACTTGGACACTAACTTGCTACCTTGTGTACACATTGCTCTTAATCAATTTGTCACAATCATTCTAACATCATTAGCATTGTTTTATATTAATTCATTTCTCTTTGTCAAATCAAATTTACAGCATTAATTTGTCATTCTTTTTTGTTACAATTAACATTATTTTATATGCTCTTTTTATTAAGGCTTTGAGACTTAGTTGGATTCTGTTTTGAACACGTGATTTGAGTAAGTTTACTTTGCATGCTTTGACTAATTAGACCATGTTTACGATGAGATTAGTGGCCTTGTTTTCATTTAATCTTCTATTTGAGTTGTTCATTATCACTATTAAATCAGGGAATTAGTTTGATGTTTGCATGTTTTGATTTTGAGCATTTGATCTTGTTTGAATTTTAATTAGTTTGATGTTAATATTATAGTCTTGATTATGTATGAAAAAGTGAGGTTGAATTTAATATATTTACTTATATGTTTTTTCAGACAACATATACTCTGAATTAACAAGAGATAGAAGACATTCTTCTGATTCTAGTTGTCGGTCTAATAACGGAACATTATCGGGGACTATCAAGATGATTTATGAACTAAGTTTGATGTTGTTGTTTTGTATATTCAGTTAATATTTTAGTTTTTGAATATTTAAACTAATTTATTTATTTTTTTAATTAAATATAATCTAAGTTTGTTACTTTTGAATATATTATATGAATAAGGTTTATTTATAATTTTATATTTGTGTATTTTAATTATATGAATGAGATTTATAAATATTTTTTTATTTGAATTAAATTAATGAAAAAGCAAAAAAAAAACTAAATTTAACTTTATAAATTTCTTGTCAGATGAATTAGATGAAAGATTTTATGATTAATTTTGAAAATGAATTGAAGAAATTGAGTCAAACTCTATTCATGCATGTCTTTGTCAATTTTGTATTACGTGACAATGATTTTTGGCATACATGAAGTTAAATGTTTTGTTGTGAATTTTATTGGCATGTTATGTAGTATTAATAGTACCACTTTGAACATACACAAAAACATAAGTAATAACACCAAGAAAAAAATACTAAAGATAGTGGGTGAATAGTAAGTTAGTGGAATAGATACGTTTCTATTATATATATATTTAAAACAGACTCCACTGCCACCTCACATTTTCTTCCACATATGCAAATATTTGCCACATCAGCTTTCCTCACATTTTCTTCCACATATGCAAATATTTACCACATCAGCTAAAAAGCTGACGTGTACATCTTGATAGAGAGTTTCTTCAGTTTTTAGCTTTTTCACAAATTCTATATCAACCACTATCTTATACTATCTCCTATTTAAATATTATTTCATAACGTCTACTCAAAATTTTGTAAATTAATTTCATATTATTATTTCATAATGTCACATTATTATTTCATAACGTTGGTCCAACATATTTTATATTAATTCTACATTATTTTAAAAATTTAATATGAAGTTTTATGTCAATAATATATATATTCAATTTTATCATCCACTATCTTATACTATCTTCTATATATTATCTATTATCTATTATATATATTTAAAACAGACTCGCGAATGCCACCTCACCTCCGAATGTCAATAATATATATATTCAATTTTATCATCCACTATCTTATACTATCTCCTATCTATTATCTATTATCTATTATATATATTTAAAACAGACTCCCGAATGCCACCTCACCCCCTCGAATGCCATTTATACAAATATTTCTCACATCAGTCAAAAAGTTGATGTGGACCTCTCATCCTTTCTCCCCTCTCAATCATACTCTCAATACCTAATCTCCTTTAATCCTACTCTATTTTTCCTCTCTCTTCCACAATTTTTTTCATACCTCCAAAACTATTTCATAATATTATTTTATAATAAATTTATATATTATAAAATTATTTTACAATTATTTAATTTATAAATTATTTTATAATTTGATAATAATTTACAATCTATATTATTTTATAAGTAATTTTATAATAAATTGATAAATTATTTTATAATATTATTAGTCATTTACCAATGGTAATAATTTATATTATTAATCATTAAATTCAATAAAAAAAACCGACTAATCACTCCTAAATATCGACATAAATGCTCTTTATCTAATAATATTATTTTATAATAAATTTATAAATTATAAAATTATTTTACAATTATTTATAAATTATTTTACAATTTGATAATCAAATTATTTTATAAGTTATTTTATAATAAATTTATAAATTATTTTATAATATTATTAGTCATTTACAAATAGTAATAATTTATATTATTAATCATTAAATTCAATAAAAAAAACTGACTAATCACTTCTAAATATCGACATAAATGCTCTTTATTTAATCCTCTTTTTATGCACAATTATATTATTCCACTTATGGTGATTATGGGGAGTAATGATTTTATACGTTAAAAATTCAATTACTCATTAATGTCAATCCATTTATAATTTCTTTCCGCCAATCTATTTTTTTCGTAATATTTTATAAAATAAAAATATATTTTCTATTTCACAGAAAATACATTTATTAAAAATAATCATAAAATACGAATATATGAAAAATTATTAAAAAAGTTACTTCCAATTATTAAAATATATAAATTTATTTAAAATTATA
>JBBPBS010000968.1:3565046-3590908 GCA_037974835.1 Cicer judaicum | reverse complement strand
AGTCATTTACCAATGGTAATAATTTATATTATTAGTCATTAAATTCAATAAAAAAAACCACCTAATCACTCGTAAATATCGACATAAATATTATTTATTTAATCTTTCTTTTAGAAATAATTATATTATTTCAATTATACGTTAAAAATTAAATTACTTATTAATGTCAACCCAATTTTTTTAGTAACATTTTATAAAATAAAAATATATATTCAATTTGACAGAAAATATTGAATTTATTAAAAATAATCCTAAAATACGAATATATAAAAAAATATTAAAAAAGTTAGTTCCAATTATTAAAATCTATTATGTATTATATATATTTAAAATATACTCCCGATGTCACAACAACTTTTTTTTTTACAACAACTTCTCATGTTAGCAATTAAAATATCATACTAATAAAACAAAATAAATTTAGACGACGCTACAATATAATTCAACATTAATATTTTTTAAAAATATTAAATAGTCAATCATATTTATAAATTTTTACATCTTATT
The DNA here is from genome assembly GCA_037974835.1 of Cicer judaicum. Lineage (NCBI taxonomy): Eukaryota > Viridiplantae > Streptophyta > Magnoliopsida > Fabales > Fabaceae > Cicer > Cicer judaicum. The sequence goes on along the minus strand of JBBPBS010000968.1, from coordinate 3,590,401 downwards.
TTTCAATTTGTATTTTATATTTTATTTCATCAAATAAATACGAGTACCATTATATGTTGAAAAATAAATTAACAATCAAAGTACAATGAGTCAAACAATTATTCTATATAATAAGTTATTATACGAATTTTTCAAATATTTTAAAAATTAAATTAGATGATTGTGATAAACATGATTTTCTCTCATTTTAAATTTCCTAATCATATTTAATTATTACAAATCAATAAAGTAATATTATAAGATAACTATATTTATAATACATAAAATATTATTTATAAAATTAATTAGTTAATATCCACGCGCTGCGCGGGCCATAATCTAGTTATATATAAAAATAATAAAAATAAATTCACGATGTTATAAATAGAAGAAAGTGTAATCAATTATAAGCTATAAACTCAAATGCTACTTGAAATATGTCTCAGAATAACTATTAGCTTGTGAGAAAAGTTGTTTTCCAAACACATCTCACTTAATCCAACAAGCTTATAAGCTAGTTTAATAAGCTATAAGCTAGCTTATTGACATTACCAAACAGTGTGGTAGTGTTTAAAGGTATAGGAAATATAACACTCAAATTTTAGTTAAATAGAAAAAAGAAACAAACAAATAATAAAAATGAACTACACATAAACACCATAATTGATTTTTATTTTTTTTTAATTTGAGCAAGAATCTTTCTAAAATGTGAACGCTAAATCAAGAACTTTCTTCACTATGCCAACTAAGTAAGATTATTTCTCAGAGGTCGTGTGGTTAATCTTGTTGCTTATAAGTATTCAATGTCGTAGACCTTATTCAATCAATCCATTTAATCATTCTCATTCATACATTTTTATCCTTATCTTAGAAAACATAGGTTTATTTTTTTCAAGTGCTAGGAGCATTTTTCATTGATTTAATTAGACAACTCAGCTCCTTTTATTCATATCATTTTTTAATTTGGACATAATTTTACCTTTGACTTGACTATTAGTGCAGTCTACTCTGTAAAATAACACTTCACCTAACCTTTCACTGAACTACAAGTGCGAGTAACCCTTAAGCTAATCACTAAAATGGTAATTTATTTTATTTTTAATTCTTTAGGCTAAGCTATCAATTACTTAATTTTTTGTCCCTTACCTCATAAAGTTTTTATTACTTAGTTGTCGTATTTTAATGATTTAGTTTACTTAAAATTAGGCTAATCTGTTTAAGTTTTTATCCATCTCAAGACACTCAAATTTATCCAAAACTAATTTTGTTGTGTTAAAACTAAGGAACATCATTATTCTAGCAAACATAGTTTCAAAGTTTTAATCTAGTCTTCATAACATGCACATCACTAGGCATTGCTAAAAAATAAAATAAAAAAAACAAAAAAGTATATCAATCTTTTAATGAATAAATTAAAAGGAAATAGAAATAAAAGAATATAATTAATGTGTGTCGGGAGATACATTTGAGAAAGAAAGTTGAAAAGAAATAAATAAAAAAATAAAAAAATAAACAAATCAATCAATAAATAAAGAGAGGGGACTTGAAAGAAGAGGGAAAAGAAAGAAGAAAGAAGAAAAAGAAGAGACAAAACATCATTCTCAATTGCATGTTCTACCTTCAAGTTTACTCAAATCATCCATTTACCACATATTTTTCTTACAACTATATTGAGTACAAATAAAGAGAATAAGATAGAAAGAAAGAGGATTAAGTTTCACTCTTGAAGAAACAAAATGAAGATCGAAGATGAAAGTCAAGTTAGGATTATTGTCATTGAATGAGATTAAAGTTCAACCTTAGAAAAAGATACATCTCTCCCGCATCTACAAGTTAAGGTAAAATGGAAAATCTTCTTAGGTATGCTTAGACATCTTGATTGCATGTTGCTAATATATGTTTGTGAGTTGCATGTTTGAGTATTGAGATAATCATGTGGCCACACACTCTAAATAGGTGAGGGTCATCCCACAAGAAATGTGTAGCATTTGAAACTAATTTCTTGCCTTTGTTGATAACAAAAGTGAGGGGAAACAACCTTACCGATCAAGTAGTTAACAATATCAGCAAACCAAAGAATATTATAAATTGGTAAAAGCTTTTCATCGGGAACTTCTCCTTGATCTCACCATCATTTTCACATTATCTTCATGTCTAGAGAGATGGTCAGCTACAAAGTTCTTAGAGCCTTTCTTATCCACTCAATTTCCTAGGCTTTGCATCATGTTTTCGAATCACATATCTAATACCAGCATAGTCAAGATAACTAATTACTTTAGAAAGAATGAGGTAATGACTGAATTTGCCAAGTGCAAATACTACAACTAACAACTCCTTTTTCTATATAGTATAATTTATTTGGGCATCACCAAGAGTGCGACTAACATAATAAATGAAGTAAAATACCTTATTATTTATTTTCCCCAAACTGACCTGACAGTATAACACCCTAATTTATTTATACTTTTACATATTTATCTATCTTTGTAACTATCTAACTATATTATTTAATAGTTTAATAGTTTATACTACAACTAACACCATATTAAATTGCTAAGTGATCTATCTATGAGGTTTACAATAGTCTCACATCTTTATAGGTGCTATTTATATTTATTGCTTTGATAAATTGTAAATATTGTTGTAAATATTATTGTCATTGAAAAAATATATTGTGTTTTTCACATCTTTATAGGTGCTATTTATATTTATTGCTTTGATAAATTGTAAATATAGTTGTAAATATTATTGTCATTGCAAAAATATATTGTGTTTTAATCTAATTATTAATTAGTCATTTTAAACTAAATCTAATGTCAATTCTCGTAATTTGAGTAAGTTGCAAGATGTTTTCATATCCTTCTTATAAAGGTTGTAATTATATATTTTCATGTTTTAATTATTCTATTGATTTAAATATTAATCACAAGGCGCTTGAAATGATGACAACACATATTTAGCCCAAATAACTTTAAAATAAAAAATTTCACTTTTCAATATGTAGCGACAACATCGTACCTCTTTTTAAAATATTCCAATTCTTTATTATCTTTAATTCCTTTTCCTTTCGTTTACTACCCAATTAAAGCTAACCTAATAAATCCTTCTCTATACAAGCGCCACCACCATTTTTCTTTCCCCAAATTTACGTACTTCCAATTCCAATAAGTCTTTATCCGTATCTTCTTAAGACCATACAACTATACCTGCACCAGAGGTATAATCTCTTGCTTTTAGTGGAACCTTGGTTGTCCATGGCATAACAATTCAAACCCACATCTTCAATGCATCTAGTGATTTCTTCGCAGGTTGGTCTCAACAAATTTCCCTTGTCTTGATTCTTGTTGTTAGGTATTTTTATTTATAGCTCAAACTCTGGAATGTTTGTAACATATTACTTATTTATAAATATAAAATCTCTTGGCAATTCCAAGGTTGGACTCTTAGCTCTTTTTCTAGCGGTTCAATAGTAAAGACTTTGGAATCATTCACTCCACAATTTAGATTTCATTTAAATTAAGTCATTGATTCCTTCACTTGATCCATATTTGATTCACATTTTTATTTTGGAAGATATTCACTTTTGATTGAACTTGTGATTTTCCTTGAATTGTTGGTTCCCATCATCATCTTAGAACTCTCATTTAAGGAAAATTGCTGCTTTATTGGATTTTGAATTGCTCACGTTGTCTCATCTTTTCTTCTATGACACGTCAAAAACCACATGTATGTAACTCCTTGTTTAAAAATATGATGTATTTTATGGAATCACGCTTCATGTTCACATATTCCAAGCCTAGAGTTTTGAAAGTGTTTACTTATAATTATTGTCTTCGTGCCTTATTTTCATTAAAGTTTGTGGAAATAATCCTCCTAACAACATGTCATAGATTGGAGCACAATTGGAATCGTTGCAACCCAAATCACCTCAATTTCTTCATGTTGTTATTTCACTTGGTCTAGGTATGGGGTGAGAGTGAATTCGAATGCAAGAATATAAATTAAGTTAGATGAACAAGAAAATCGTATTCCCCGTAATTCATTTGGGGCTCGCTACGTACGGCTAAAGCCCTTTGAGTAATAATTTACTAATGAACAAATTTGAATTTGGTGAGATTAAAATATGAATTAGAAACTTTTATAGGATGTTGTTTGATTTAGTATTGAAGATCGTGTGGTAGTTGAATTATTGTAGAATTGTATATTTGATGTATTATGTACTTTATTTATATCCATCCTTGATATTGATATATGATATAAAATGTGATGAATTGTAATTATTCGCCTTGCAATTGATGTGGTGTGTGTGAATGATCTAGTAATATTATATGTGACTGAAAACCCCTTATTGTTGGAGATTGTATATTATGATAATAAATTCTGAATGTAACGTATGACTCTGCAATACTAGAACTATTGTTATCATATTAAAGTATGATCTCTCTACAAGACTTTTCATTTTTTCGGTAAGTTGCGTGCCATTCCTAAATTAATTGCGAACACCTACCATCTATGCCATTGTTATTCAGTTTTGTTTTTTGGTCATCTAATTTATTGCATTGTCATGTTTTAGTTGATTTTTTTACAATCATGATTAAAATTAAAATAATTTTTTTATACATTTTGTTTGAATATCAATTGATTATACGTCGAAATTCTGACTACAAGAGTAATGTGTTATGAACGAAATCTGTATACTTTGTCTCTAAAATAGCATAATTGTTCTTTGTGATTTTACAAGTAGCAAAATGTTACGTTATATTAAAATTAATTTGATAAATTCAATTTAACATCTAAATCTATTGATATTAAAATCTTATATAATATAATTTTTGTTAGGCAATTCTATGTGTTTAAATTATCTTTTATATAAAAATTGCAAATATATTTTCTATCTTATAAGTGAAAAGCATAATCGAGGTACATTTTTCTTATTTGAAGTTAAAGATAATATATCCTATATTTATTGTATATATACATATACCTACAGTTTACAATTTATATGTTAATAATAAAGAGTATATTTTTATTGTACATCTAATAGCTTTATTATTTGATTTTAAATACGTATGATATATTATACACTATTGTAATATCAAAATTTTAAATACACCATATCTACTTAACAGTACATAATTATCATTTTTAAGATATTGTTTATATTGATATAACCATAAGTATACATGGTATTAAATATATATTTGAATGGTCATGTAAATAGTAAACAATTTATTTATCTATTGTAGCAAGTAATTAATATGTATTTGGTTGTCGTATTGCTTTATTTCTTTAGCGAATTATTAGAGACGACAGATGACGAAGACACGACACGTTAACATATCATCATATTTTTCTTTTCGGCGAGATCTTCAATCGAGGTAAGGGGTGAGATGAGGTTCGATTTTATGAGTATAAATTAACGTGAGATGAACGGGAATATTGGAACTCCCAGATGTTCATTCGGGGCTTACTACGTACGGTTGAGCCCTATTGAGTAATAATAATTAATTAATAATATATGAATGGTAATAGTGAGGACTAAAATATAATTTAGAAACCTATAGAATTGTGTGAATTAATTTATATTAAGATTGTGTGTTATTTGATTTTATGAAACATATACTAATTGTTATTGTATGAAAGATATGTATTTGAGTGTTCTTGTCTACTTGATTGAAATTATGATATTACTTGAAAGTGCACCTAATTGATTCCTTATTATGTGATTGATGAGACTGGACTATGTATGGTGCATAGTGTAAATCCAATATTGGGATTTTATGTGATTGACTGATATAACTATATATATAATGATGAATGTTGTGAAGTCAAATTGAAACTTATTGAATTTTGATGATCGAGTAAGTCTGAGATATGTGTTATAGATTTTGGAGTTAGGATTATTTTGTCATCATATAGGGAGGGTTTGACAAACCTAGTGATTCGGGGAAGTACAACTAAATGAGACTGATCGTGGAGGGCTACAGTCGAACTGTAAGGTAAGACTGATAGACCTTGGGTAAGACTGATCGTGGAGGGCTACAGTCGAACTGTAAGGTAAGATTGATCGTGGAGGGCTACAGTCGAACTGTAAGGTAAGACATCAAAGTAGAATGGTACCAAATGATGAAGAAGTATAGAGTATAGGACATGCATAGCATTTCATCCTTGTGACTGTTTGATTGTGATTGAATTAGATTAACCTTTGATACGATGTTCTTTGATGTTTCTCTTTATTTGCGATGTTTTGACTACTTGCGTGTTCTCCTCGTTTATCTTATACTATTACATAATTTCAAAACTCACCCCTCGTTGCTTGTGTTTGGCGCTTGCGAGAGCGCAGTTGTTTCAGGTTATAGATTGGTGATCCACGCTCTGAATACGTGATACTAGGTGGGAGTAATTTTTGTATTTTGTTGAGTTTTGAACTAATTTCGAATTTTGTAAATATGATAGATCAATTGTGTTATTTTATCTTTTATTCGAAGGTAGAAATTAATTTTCTCTGAGTTTAGAACTTGTTTCTATAAGAGAAATATTTATTTAATAAACCTCAACTATATTCAATATTAAAGGATTTTTTTATTGAAAATTTTTATGCAAGCATTTTGTGTAAGTGTGAATGCGACATCTTGAACCTTAAAGTTTAAAAAAAAAAAAATTCTACTCTATTACCGCTGAAATCTCTTTAAAAACTAATGCATTTTACTTTTTACTTCAATTTGGATTTAGGGTGTCATATACCACCTTGATTAATATCATGAAATGTATATTATGTTTAATTGAACAGTGATGAATTCGACCCATGCCAATAATGGCTCTCTTAAATGAGTGAGTAACCTAGGCCAACGAGGGAGAAAGTAGATGTTGATAATTTTTTAAGTGGAGCTTATTTGGTCATCATATAGGTAGGGCTTGACAAGTCTAGTGATTCAGGAGAAGTACAATTGAATTAGTCTGATCGTGGTGGTCTGTTGTTGAGCCTTAGGGCAAGATTGTTAGACCTTAGAGGTATTCAGGTGGGGAATTCTCAGGTGACTTGGAGGTAGCACTTCAAATGTCGGGAGCTACCATGCAACACACGTTTACCTCGACTGTCGCATATTTGTGTCTCAGATTGAGTTGAGGGTATCTTTGAGGACATGGCCAATTTGAATTGTCCGTCCACTTTTGTGGTGACATGGTATCAAATATCTTAACCAAGTACTTGAGAGTTAGAATGGTACCAAAGAAAAAGGAGGAGTCTAGAATATAAGAGATGAATCATATTGTACAGTTGAAAAAAGAATTAGTAAAGGTTCTCGCCACTCTTAAATTTTGAATGTCATTATTTAGTTAGCAAATTATTGTCCATCTACTTGTATAAGTCTAAATTAAAAGTAAGCACAATCAGAGAGGATAATAGATTAGATTAAGTTAGACTTTCCAAAAATTGATTTTGATTTGTCAACTAAATATAAGCCTTAAGTCTGGTTTGTTGCCCATAGGTTTACTTTTTAGATCTGAGTCTAACATTAATAGAATTCTGATATAGCTTGCTAGTCTACTTAAAAGCCAATTTCATTTCAACATTTTTGAATAAATAATTAAACGTATCTATAAATAAATTAATTAGTTAATATATCAATGAAATTAAGTTCTATTTTAATATTTATCATCACATTTTGAAGAATATGACTTTATATACATCATAATTATATTTTATAATAATACATTTAAATATATCAAAAATTAAATAAGATTAATATGCATAAATTACTAAAAATTGAATATATATATATATATATCAAAAAAGTCGGCCTAAAACAGTAATTATGTGGTATGTAGTCTGACATTTTTAACTAGATATGCTTTTTGAGAAGCCTTGACCTTATCTGTTTAGAACAAAAGTTTGATCTGACTTAGACCTAATGTAGACTAGACTATAGCCCCCTGTCAGTCTGGTCACTACAAGAAAACCGGCAATTAGCCACGGTTAATTACCCCCAATCACGATGACCGTACGTAACTTGAAAAGTTTGCCACAGTTATGACCGTGACTAACATGATAATAAGTGCGCGTTGCTTCCCTATTTTCCAATTTCGCTCGTTTTCATTTTCTGTTTTTTTTATGATTCACTCTTTTTTTTTTCTTCTAGATTCCCTCTTTTCCATCTAAATCCTTAAAAATCCCTAAAGATCATATTCACCATTGTTTCACCACTGTTTCACCACCGTACCATTGTTTCACCACTGTTTGACCACTGTACTGTTTCGATATTCGTACTATTTCATGTCGTAACACCACCGTTTCACTCTTACACCACAGTTTCGACTCATTTGATCCTACCTTTCACACTTACATCATCGTACGCCATCGTAACGATATCGACAAATCTCTCCTCTCTAATTCAGCCAGTCGCAAGTTTATCCAACATTTTCTTCTGCTTTGGTGAATCCTCCATCACTTTTTAGAGGGATCAGAAGTGTAAGTAAAAGCAATCTTTAAAATCTGTCACTTGGCTTTTGAAAATATTGGTCTGGATACTTTTGTTGCTGAATTAAAAATTTGATTTCTAATTTCAAATCAGCAGTGAATGTGTGACCTTCTTGGAGCTTCTTCTTTAAATCTGATACATTTAATTTCAGTTTTGAATTTTTTAGGTTTCAATTTTTTGCAGCTGATACCGACACATAAAGACCTGCTCTATTCAGTTATTTCTTCAGGTTCTGTTTTTTATCTTCAAGTTATATTTTTTACAAACTTATTTGATGATTATGTTCTTTAGGTTGTGTCATTTTATTGTGGTAATTGGAGAATTTTGTGTTTTTGTTTTTAGAGTTGGAGATTGTTGAGTTTGTAGTGATTTTTTTTTTTTTTTTATATTTGTTTCTATTCATACCATAGTATGCCAATCTTTCAGAACATTCATTTCCTATTAAAAATGTTTCAAAGTTCAGCATCATATAGGTTCTTCATACTATAAGACTTCAATTATTCACTTGATCAAACTATTATATTCAAAATGAATATAAAAAGACATAATATTTTGAATCTTTTCATCTAAATAACTCACCAAATTACTGCTACTAATGTCTATAATCCATCACATTTATCATTCACTTGATCAAACTATTATATTCAAAATGAATATAAAAGGACATAATATTTTGAATCTTTTCATCTAAATAATTCACCAAATTACTGCTACTAATGTCTATAATCCATCACATTTATCATTCAAATTGACATCAAGACAAACACAATCTATCATTGAGTCAAGAATTTAGATCCTTTCTGCATCACCTGATAATCTACTATCAACCAAAAAAATATTGTTCTTTAACTTCTATCAACACCTTATGTGTCTCCTTTATCATGTTCAATAAGTTCTTAGCCATTATCTTTGCTAAACTCACTAATATTATCTCTAACATTGTTGAAAATATTTCATGATAACATATGAAAACTAACAAAATAATTAATAAATATTTCAATACTATATATTTTTCATAATTAATGCAACTATGAAAATAAATACTCAAAATATAGAGAAATTTTAGGACTTGAGAACATCTTGCAATACTAATAGAGTATGTGAAACACAATCGAATTGTTGAGTTGATTATATAGATGTAAGATATCGTAAATGCGGAGTGCAATTTAGATTTATCTTAATTGGGATTGCGATTGAAACAATTCATATTGAAATTAAATTACATTACGCAATTTCAGACAACATTGATTCTATTTCTAAGAAACAGAAGTACAAAAAACAATTTTATACCAACATGAACCAACAAGCTTTCCAATTTCCAGTATTTTTCTTGTTGGCAGGTTTTCTATTGATGTTAATGGTTCCATATTCGTAAATGCGGAGTGCAATTTAGATTTATCTTAATTGGGATTGCGATTGAAACAATTCATATTAAAATTAAATTACATTACGCAATTTCACATAACATTGATTCTATTTCTAAGAAACAGAAGTACAAAAAACAATTTTATACCAACATGAACCAACAAGCTTTCCAATTTCCAGTCTTTTTCTTGTTGGCAGGTTTTCTATTGATGTTAATGGTTCCATATTGTGTATAAATTTCATCTTTTTCCATACTAACAATACAGTTTCCTTACTCGTTAGTTCTGTTTTGCTCTGATATCTTCAAAGAATCAGGCCCCTACAAATTTCGTTTGCATGCTTCTTGAAAAAAAATTGGATACATAAGTTGAAATGAGATATGTTATATTCAAAATTGTTTTTTCCTTGCGGCAAAATGCAATTATTGATATCAAATAACATAAAAATATAAACCAGCCTTATGATAACAACACTTAATAGAAACAATATATCCCTTTATATGAGTAATACACAATCCACTTTCTCATCATACAAAAAAGGTAGCCGATTCATTAAATTGTAGTTAGCTGATTAATTTGTAGCTGATTCATGTTACAACTTGATCTAGTTTATCTCCAAGTGATAAAGTCTTTGATTATGCATCTATATATTTCATAGATTTGATGAAATACAATTAAGTTTTTTTTCATAAACTTAAGTTTTTATTTGTTTTAAAACTTAAGTTTTGATCTATCTCTCTAATTTTCTAGATTGCTTGTGTGGACAATCCAATGTTGAGTTAGTGAACCAAGTAAAAGAAGCATTAGATAGACAATATCCAAACCAAGATATGTTGAATGACGTATTTGTTGTCATATATGTTCAAGGAATTCAATATTATGGGAGCTCCAATATTCCTAATAGTAACCACTCTATGGGTGCAAAGGATGCAAGCAATGAGTATTTTAAAAAAGTTAGAGAGTTGATGGAAGATGAGAATCAAGAACTTTATAATGGTTGCACAAAATATAGCAAATTTTCATTCATTGTTCGTCTATATCATATAAAAGTTTTATGTGGTGCTACTCATAAAACATTTTCAATGATCATTGAGCTTCTAAATGATGTTTTCCCCATACTAAACTACTGACATCTTTCTACGAAGCAAAAAAAAATGATTAAGATGTTAAGTCTAAGCTATGAGAAAATCCATGCATGTCCAAATAATTGCATGTTGTATTGAGGATCATTGGAGGATGAAAAAAGAGATAAATGTAAGAAGTATAATATGTCTAGATGGAAGTCAAATGAAAATGATGGTGGTGAAAATCATGTAACAAATTTCCAAAAGAAAAAGAAGCCAAAACCTGCTAAAGTACTTTGATACTACACACACATTGCTTGCTTGCCCATCATGTAGATTTGATACAGAATCTAAAAGGTTGAAATTTGATAGAAAAAGTTGTTTCATGGGCCATCATAGATATTTAACACTTGATCACAAGTATAGCTACAACAAAAATTCATTTAATGGATCTTTGGAGTTTAGATATTCCCCTGTTCCAATGTCAGGTTCGGATGTGCTTGAACAAATTGAGGAATATAGTGGCAAAAGATCACGTGATGAGGGTACGAGTGAGGAAGGCCCACTACAATGGAAGAAAAAGAGTATATTTTGGGATCTACCTTATTGGGAGCATAATCTTATTTGTCATTGCCTTGATCCAATGCATATAGAGAAGAATGTTTCTTATAATGTATTGTTCACGGTACTTGATGATAAAAATCGAACAAAAGACAATCTTCATGCACGTAAAGACTTGTAGGAAATAATTAAGGAAAAGCTTCATCCATATCCTAATTCCTCTAAGTTCCCTCAATCATGCTTTAAAATGAAAAATTCAAAGAAAGATATCTTCCTACATATTCTAAAAAATGAGGTTTTTCAAGAAAATTACGAATCAAACATTTTTAGATGTGTTGATGTTACGAAGCGTAAGGTATCAGGTCTTAAAAGTCATGATTCACATATTATAATGGAACATCTTTTTCCAATTACTTTTAGAAAAACACTTCCTAATGAAGTTAGTTCTGTGTTGATTGAACTATGTAACTACTTTAGAGAAATATCAAGATGAGTTTTAGATGTTTATATAATCTTGCAATGATCATTTTGTGTATGATTAAGTTGCTGGTATCAAATGGACATGGGCAATCCTAGGAGAAAGATGGAAGCACAAAAGTCATCAAATCCTCAATAACATATAATATATTCAAAGAATCACAATACATTCTCTAAAGGAATCAAATCAAAGCACAAAAGATATTTCAGGATTTATCCTTGTATATCATAAAATTCAATAATTTTAAAGAAAAGTAAACTTCATATAGATGATAAACTAGATCTCAAGCAAATTAAACTCGCTAGTAAAGCATATTAAGGTATCAGAATCCTAGATCCCCAGCAAATTAAACTCGCTAGTAGAACATATGAATGTGTATTCATTGGGTATACCGTAAACAGTAAAGCGCATAGGTTTTATGACCGAAAAACACGAACGTAATCATAGAGTCAAATGATGTTGACTTCCATGAATATAAAATCCCTTTCAAATTGATAAATAGTGGGGGCAATGAACCAAGTAACGTTCCTGAAACAAGAAGCACTAAAAGCAGCAAACGAGTCGAAACAGAATCTCAAAGAAGTAAGAGAGTTAGGATTGCTAAAGATTATGGACTCGAATATACGACCTAAACTTTAGAAGGGGATCCTACAAATCTTAAAGAAGCTCTATCATCATTGGATGCAGACTTATGGAAAAAGCTATAAATGATGAAATGGATTCCCTAGAGTCTAACAAGACACGACATTTAATAGATTTATCTCCTTGTTGCAAACCAATAGGTTGTAAATGATTCTTGAAAAAGAAACTAAAATTGTAACACCCTGTTTTTTCAATGCGAGGGTGTATTTTTTTTTTCCAAAACAAATTAAAATAAAACAGAGAAATAAATAAGATAAACACCTTTGAATAAATAATTAAGTCATTATAATTTAACAAGCAGCGGAAAAGTTTATCAAAATATGAATCCAAAGTATTTACACAATAATAAGTGATACATGGACTCGTCAAAATAAGATGTCATCCTGACAATAGTAGTAAAGACACAATCTTCCAATTTTAAAAAGAAAGCCGCAATTCAAAATAAAGACATCTGTTCCCTCTATGTCATCCTAATCTGATCATTCTACCAAAAAGCTAAACACCCTGAGTAATCGCCACGCGCCCCGTAGGATCCTCCTAACATAGCTCCAGTCAAGCATTCCCATTCACAGGGTATGAACCGGTAGGGTTGTCCTGGCTCTCATCTGAGGGCAAAGCCCAAATTTCCACAATAATTGTAAAAGGTCACCAACCGAAATTAACATTTAACACATAACATTTAAGATTTTAAATGCACAAATAACCTTTCAACTTGGCATGCACCTTAAAAGGGTTTCCATATGCTAAACATGCATAAACAAAGTTGAAAATTGAAGTTTTTAACAAAACAGCATTGTTGTATTCGAATACAGCGAATACAGCATCTCTGTATTCGAATACAAGGCTGTTTCAGCATTCAACAGCAAAAACAGCATGTCTGTATTCGAATACAACAGTCTATTTTCAACTACACAGCAAGTCAGTAGCAAAACAGCATGTCTATATTCGACTACAACAGTCTGTATTCGACTACACAGTAAGTCAGTGGCAAAAATAGGATGTCTGTATTCGAATACAACTTCCTGTATTCGAATACACAACAGACAGCAGCAGAAAAACAGCAAAATTCAGCATTTTTCAGCTTTTTAAAGGGTATCGAAACCAATCAACACTTACACACAAATCCAAACAATCATACTTAACAATTATAGCGCAAACACTACGACATCTTGAGTTTTGAAATGTTTTTGCAATCAATCACACTTACAAACAATTCCAAAACATCCACACTTGGCAATTATAACAAAATCACCACGACAATTTAAGTTTCGAAAAGGTTTTGCAATCAACCACACTTACACGCAATTCCAAAACATAACACTTAGCATTTTCAACACAATCACCACGACAACTTGAGTTTCGAAATAGTTTACAATCAATCCCTCTTACGCATAATATCAACACATAACACTTAGCAATTTCAACACAATCATAAACTTGAATCGAACACGACTCGCGTGCCAAGCACCCTAATGCAATGCGTATATGCCAAAATGCATGGACTCAAAATTCCAAACCAAAACCCTCCTCGAAAGGCCGTAAATCATAATTGTACCGCCTATCGCAGGCCAAAGTACCAATTACCGAGGTGCCACCTATCACGGGTCAGCACGATTTACTAAAAAAACGTAAATTGTAAACGTACCACCTATCACGGGTCAGTACTGTTTACCGAGGTGCCACCTATCACAGGTCAGCACGATTTACTAAAAGAAAAAGCGTCAGTCGTAAATGTACTGCCTATCACAGGCCAAAGTACTATTTACCGAGGTGCCACCTATCACGGGTCAGCACAATTTACCAAAATGAAATGCATGAGCATACACTAACTCCATCCACAACAATCGTTAAATAAATGCAGATATTAAAAGATTCCCCATTTTTAATACTCATTTAACTTAACCGATTTTCACACCAAACATTAAGCAAACAGACATATTAAGGATTCCCCATTCTTAATATTCTTTTAGCTTAAGCGATTTTCAAAACAACATTAAGTAACCAAGATATTAAGAGATTCCCCATTCTTATTATCCAGTTAACTTAAACGATTTCCAAAACGAACATTAAGTAAACAAGACATTAAGAGATTCCCCATTCTTAATACTCATTTATCTTAAACGATTTTCACAAACAAACACACATTAAGCAAACAGACATATTAAGAGATTCCCCATTCTTAATACGCTTTTAACTCAAACGATTTTCAAAACAGACATTAAGTAAACAAGACATTAAGAGATTCCCCATTCTTAATCCTCAGTTAACAATGGTTTTCAAATTCCACACAAAGCAAACTTAAACAGATTATCAAATTCAATCCACGATTCACACCAAAACACATCAATTCATTTCTCCAAAAAAAATCCAACCATACACATCAAATTTCATCAGTATTAATTAAGAACACATCAAATACGACGAACATAAATCAACAAAACCCACCACTCAAACACAACAAGTTTCATTTACTCAAAATCATACATAAATGAGTTTAAATTCATTTTCCATGAAACATTCATCAATATCACCAAAACCTAACTCTAAGATTTTACCCATAAAGCCTTAGAATCATTTTCCCCAAATCAACACTCTAACCCTAACAAAATTCTTTTCAACACATCCACAAATAAGTCCCTAAATGCAAACTAAAAAGTTTGGAAGGAGCCCTTACCTTCACGTTAGCTTTAACGTGCGATTACGGTACCGCGAGTAAATCCGGTAAAATCTCCACTCGCAACGTCGCTTCCAAAGTTGGTCCCCTAGCACCGTAGCGTGGTAGTGAGCAACTTTCCCTTTTATCTCTTCGTGAAACGAAGCTTAGATCTAGATGAAACGGGGAGGTTTGTGTTTGACGGTTTTGAAATCCCTAATACCATTTTTCTTTGTTTTCGAAACAACGAGGAAGTATGAAGCTGAGAAAACCTTGCTCTCTTACCCACAAATCTTTGGGTTTCTATTCTTGAAGCCAAAGAACGAAAGAGGAAGCAAAAACAACGAAGAAGAAAAGAGGGAGAAGGAGTGGTTCGCGCGGGCAGAGGAAGAAGAAGGAAAAAATGTTTTGTTTCTTTCTCTCCTTTCTCCTTTCTTCCTTTTTCCTTCCTTTATATTTCTTTTCTTTCTATTTCCTTCCTTTCCTTTTCTTATACTTATATACATATATATTACTAATAATAATAATATATAATATATATATATAATAATTAAGCCTAAACAAATAAATATCTAACAACTCTCACATCCATCACTTCACTCACATCTCAAACTATTTTGATAAAAATATCTACTCTCGTCGCAACTCAATTGTCAAATACAATTTTCAGCAACCTGAGATATTTTGAACAAAACCGCCCAGAATTAAATTCTTTGAAACCTAAATAAATTATTCTTCGACAAATAATTTTAATCCAATTTCCAAAAATATATTTTCGGCCTTTAACTCACTAAATACCGAAAACTGGGTTAAAAGCCTAAGAAATTTAACACAAAATACCCTAAAGTGAATGAAAGTGATAAATATATTTATTACAAATATGAAAATGGCATTTGCATTATCGTATGTCTCTATGTAGACAACTTACTCATTTTTGGTTCAAACATTCATGATGTAAATAATGTGAAATCATTGTTGAATAGCAACTGTGATACGAAAGACCTTAGAGAAGCGATTGTAATTCTAGGAATCAAAACTACTATGTCTGAAAAAGGAATTTCATTGGATCATTGGCAGCCTCAGGTATGCCACTGGTTATACTTGACCCAACATTGCCTACATCGTGGGACTGTTGTGCAAGTTTACCATGAGACCTAGTATGGAGCATTGGCAAACTATCGAAAGAGTCATGAGATACTTAAAAAGGACCATGAGTCTCCGATTACATTATCAAAGATATCTTCCGTTCATGAAGAATACAGTGATGTTGATTAGAACACCTCATCAAATGGTGCTAGATATTGGAAATCGAAGAAATAGAAGATACTGGTTCAGTCTACTCTGGAGTCTGAAATTATAGCACTAGCTATTGCTAGTGAAGAAACAAGGTGGTTAAGATGCTTGCTAGTTGAAATTCCTTTATGGAAAAAACCTTTTCGAGCTATGTCGATCCAATTTGCTAGTACCGCGACTATTGCAAAGATTGAGAATCATTACAATGGTAAGAGATGACAAATACGTCGTAAGCATAACACAATTATAGAATTACTTTCTAAAGAAGTTGTTACAGTTAATCATGAATATACTGATGAGAATTTATCATATCATTTGACAAAAGGATTAGCTAGAGAGAAAGTCCTAAATATATGAAAAATGATAGGAATATTGCATATAGATCAATGAGTCACTTATGATGGTAATCCAATCTAAAATACTAGAGATCCAAAAATTTAGTTCAATGGGTAGTAACAAGTCATAGTGATATGAGATGGACATGTTATATTACATATTAGAGAAGCATGATTCCTAAAGAGATCAAATGATGAGATAATAGAAACTTTTAATGATATCTATGCTCTATGTGAGGTTGAGTACCTAGCTACAAAAGTACTCTTGATAGACTCTATTATGTGAATTTGGAAGTGGGGCTGCTTCCTATGGAATTTCATGGCAGAATTCCTAGAGCATTCACAATACTTGGATACACGTGTAGCGCCATAAATGCATGGGCTTTTGAGAATATACCCTATGAAAAAGTTGTGTGTTGCTTTTATGTTAGAGATAGAGTTCAAGAATACGAGTCACGCTTGTTGAATTTGAATGTTTACTTGTTATGCAAAGGTTCAAGTCATGAGACACCTCAATTTATGCATGATCTTATAGAATCGTTTGACGCTATTTCAGAAACCTTTTTTTTAAATTCAAGTGGGGGGTTGTTCGAAATGGTGATGATATTAATAGAAGATTGTTGGAAATAATGATGATATGAATGAGAGTTAGTGTTGGTGTGAATTGAAAAATAAGGAAGTCTCACATAGGAGGGATAACACACAATAGTAGTTCTTATAAGGTGGAGGTGTGGAACTTGGGGTGTGTCCCAAGGGGTATCCCAATTTTGTGAAGGTGGAAGAATGCATACAAAATTGACCACCACACACACGTGCGCTGCCATCGTTGTCTGTCCGGCCGGGCTTGGGCTAAGTGGGTTATTATTTTTTAGTATTCATAAAATTTTAAAAAAATATATGCTTTATCTTTTTTAATAATAAATACATGCGTTTTTATCTCATTGATACGTTAATTATATAATTTCCCTTCAATCACCATTCAACATCTGATCTGGTAAGTTCCTTGCCCCTAATTTCGTGCAACAAGTCTTTGGTCATCACTTTAGAGCGCACGTGATAATTGGATGCACGTTCTGTGAATCTGGAATGATGGATTGCTTGTTTTTCTCTGATCTAGTTGCAGATTTCCATAGAGGGTTCTCCTCATTTGGAAAAGGACACCAAAAGCTCTTTAAATATGAGGATTTTCTCTATTTCTCCCCCTTTATTTCACACTTCTTCTCTTTCTTTCAATTGGTCGTAGTACCATAGTATAAGTGGAAGTCATTTGACTGCCATAATGAGGGTGTAATTCTAGAACAATTTTCTATGGTGCTATAGAACTCCGATACAGTGTACCTAGCCTGTTTTATCTTAGGGACTTCGTAGTTGATAGTCTACCTTGCAAAATTTGGGATGCCGCGAAATCTCTTAAAGAGAACAACCTAGTCTGCGACTCAATCCAATAATATTTTTGGTGGCATATATTAATTTTTAAAAGTTTTTCGAAACTCAAAAATAACAAAAACAGACTGCAACGAAGCAGGGTCTCGGTGGCTAAAGTTTACTATAATAAAGGTGGCTAAGCTTTACCAAAAACTCAGATACCATCTCAAAAATTACGGTCAAATATAAATAATGAAACATATATATTTTTTATGGTGTAAAAGATGTGATATACAGTAGTATTGAAATATGATTCAAATACAAAAGACAATATATCTACCGATATGGCCCATCCATCACTTAAGGCTACATTTGTTTAAAAATTGATACTTCTTTCAATCTAGTGTTTAAGTTTTAAATTTTAAATAGTTGATTGAATAATTGATAACATTATAACAAAGACATATAGAATACATACAACATGCAATTGATTCTTTAAGAGTAAATGTTATAGGAAAATTGAAATAAACAACTAGACATGTGAATGAATGAGCAAAGGTGTCATATGGAGAAACAACAACTAGAAACAACTGAATAAAACCGGTACTAGAAATACATGTATATGATGAAGCACAAATACTAACATTGTTACCAAATAGAAAAAAACAACGTTGAAACCGACAAATCGATAATGATAATAATTTGAAAAAATGAATTAATTGAATGTAATCATTGTATTGATATTGTGTCGGTGTTGAATACTGGCACGTGTCGAACAATAAGAGATGTCTTCGATTAAAATTGTCGGTGCTACAAAGCATTTATACACCATACATAAGGCATTTTTTAAAATATTCTCCCCATTTTCTTATTGCTATCATGCTCTTGAAAATAATGTATTAGAGACTGAGTTATGATGTATTGGTTGTTTGACACTTGCAAAAAATACAGCATTTAAATGAGTTGATTGTGTATATTATTATTATTATTATTATTATTATTATTATTATTATTATTATAACGATAAAGATACTTGGCTTAATACCAGAATTTTTCTTTGATTCTTCAAAACACTTCTTTATTTTTTGTTGTTGGAAATGATAATGCTTTAATGGAAATTTATTGGAAATAATGATAACATTTGTGAGAGTTAGTGTGGTTGTGAATTGAAAAAATGAAGAAGGCCCACATAGGAGGGATATCACTCACTAGTATGATATATAAGGTGGAGGTATGAGACTTAGGGAGGGCCCCAAGGGAGAACGCAAAAAAATGGACCACCACACACGTGCACGCGTCGCCGTCTGTCCGACATTGGCTTTGGCTACGTGGTGTATTATTTTTTAGCATGTGAAAATTAATTATTTATTTTACTTAATTGAATGCTTTGCTTTTTGTCTCAAATTGATACATTAATTACGTAACTTCCCTCCACCGAGTCAAACGACAAACAACTAAAGAATCATAATCGCTCTTCAAAGAACAACAACAAGAATGGGAACCCTACAACCCACCTCCTAGAAATGGCCATCTCCCCTTTCTCTGTTTCCATAATGGGAAAGAGGGTCATATGGCACGCAAGTGCAGGAACAAGTCAGGCCCTGCAAATCAGGCTAACTTGACAGAAGAGCAAATCATTGCTATGATAACTAAGATCAACCTTGTTGGTGGATCAGATGAGTGGTGGATAGACACTGGCGCCTCATGCCATGTTTGTTATGATCGTGCTATGTTTAAAAGATACACTTCTGTTGAAGATAAGAAAGTGTGTTTGGGAGATTCCCACATCACTAATGTTGATGGTAATGGAGATGTGGAACTAATATTTACCTCTAGAAAAACATTAATTCTGAAGGATGTCATGCACACTCAAGAAATAAGGAAGAATCTGGTTTATGGGTTTCTTCTCAATAAGGAAGGGTTTAGTCAGTCTATAGGGGCATATTTATATACCATTTCTAAATATGGTATTTTGTTGGGAAAAGGTACGCCATTGATGGCATGTTTAAATTGAATGTTGAAATGAATAAAATGTCTCATTCTATTTACATATTGCGTGATTTTAATATTTGGCATGCTAGACTCTGTCATATGAACAAACATGTGATTTCAAACCTTAGTAATTTAGGCTTAATTCCAAAGTTATCTCTAAAAGAATTCGAAAAATGTCATTTTTGCAGTCGAAAAATGTCATTTTTCAAATGTGTGATTTTTTGCAGTCACACATATTAGTAGTTACAGAATTCGAACTCCTAGACTTAATACACTTTGATATACTTGAACTTGATGGAACGCTAACCAGAAATGGAAAACGTTATTTCATCACTTTTATTGATGATTGCTCTGACTTTACTTTTGTATATCTGATGAAAAATAAAAGTGAAGCATTTAACATGTTTAAGATTTTTGTAACTGAAATTGAAAATCATTTTAGTAAAAGGATTAAGAGGTTTCGTAGTGAAAGAATAACGAAGTATGATTCCAGTTTGTTTAATGAGTTTTACAAAACCCAAGGAATTATACAAGAAACTATTGCACCGTATTCACCTGAAATGAATGGTAAAGCTGAAAGAAAGAATAGAACTCTTACTGAACTAGTTGTTGCTATTATGCTTAACTCTGGTGTTGCATCTCACTGGTGGGGGGAAATTATTTTGACTCTTTGCTATGAATATAGTTCCAAAATCAAAAAGCAAAACATCTCCTTATAAGATAATGAAGAAAAGAGAGCCCAAATTGTCTTATCTTCAAACATGGGGTTGTCTGGCTTATGTCAGAATCCCCGATCCCAAGCGAATTAAACTTGCAAGCAGAGCCTATGAATGTGTATTCATAGGGTATGCAGTAAACAGTAAAGCATATAGGTTTTATGACCTAAATGCGAAAGTGATGATGAAGTCAAATGATGTTGACTTCTATGAAAATAAATCCCCTTCAAATCGAGAAATAGTGGGGGCTGCGAACCTAGTCAAGTTCATGTGATAAGAAGCACTAAAAGCAACAAACAAGACAAAACTGAAACTCGAAGGAGTAAGAGAGTAAGAGTTGCTAAAGATTATAGACCAAAATATATGGCCTATAATTTAGAAGAGGATCCTGCAAATCTTAAAGAAGCTTTGTCATCATTGGATGCAGATCTATGGCAAGAAGCTATAAAAAATGAAACGGATTCTCTAGAGTCTAACAAGACATGACATTTAGTAGACTTGCCTCCTTGTTGCTAACCAATATGTTGTAAATGGATTTTGAAAAAGAAACTAAAACCTGATGGATTTGTTGATAAATACAAGGCACGCCTTGTAGCCAAAAGTTTCAGACAAAGAGAAAATATATATAAGCAATGGCATGAAAAATTTAATAACTTGATTATGTCGAATGAGTTTAAAGTGAATGGAAGTGACAAATGTATTTATTACAAATATGAAAATAGCATTTGCACTATCATATGTCTCTATATAGACGACTTACTCATATTTGGTTCAAACATTCATGTTGTAAATGATGTGAAATCAGTGTTGAGTAACCACTTTGATATGAAAGACCTCGGAGAAGCAAGTGTAATCCTTCGAATCAAGATTACTAGGTCAGAAAAGGGAATTTCTTTGGATCAATCTCACTATGTTGAAAATATCCTAAATAAATATAATTATTTTGACTGTAAATTTGCTTGCACACCATACAATCCAAGTGTGAAACTTTTCAAGAACTCTGGTGAAGTTGTTAGACAAACTCAATATCCAAGCATCATTGGCAACCTTAGGTATGCCATTGATTGCACTAGACCTGACGTAGCCTAAATCGTGGAATTATTGTGAAGGTTTACTAGTAGACCTAGTATGGAGCATTGACACGCTATCGAAAGAGTCATGAGATACCTTAAAAGGAACATGAGTCTTGGATTACACTATCAAAGGTTTCCTCTCGTCCTTGAAGGATACAACGATGCTGATTGGAACACCTTATCAAATGACTCCAAAGAAACCAATGACTATGTTTTTAATATAGCCAGCAATGTTGTATCATGGAAATCAAAGAAACAGACGATGTTGACTTAGTCCACTATGGAGTCTGAAATGACAGCACTAGCTACTACTAGTGAAGAAGCAAACTGGCTGAGATGCTTGCTAGCAGAGATCCCTTTGTGGGAAAAACCATTGCCAGTTGTGTTGATCTACTATGATAGTACCGCAGCTATTGCAAAGATTGAGAATTGTTATTACAACGGTAAAAAAAGACAAATACGTTGTAAGCACATCACAGTTAGATAATTACTTTCTAAAGGTGTTGTTATAGTGAATCATGTACGCACTAATGAAAATTTAGCAGATGCTTTGATGAAAGGATTAGCTAGAGAGAAAGTCCTAAATACATCCAAAAGAATGGGACTATTTCCTATAGATAAATGAGTCACTTATGATGGTAACCCGACCTAAAAGTCTAGAGATCCCAAGAATTAGGTTCATTGGGTAATAACAAGTCATAGTAATATGAGATGAACATGCTATATAATATATGAGAGAAGCATGATTCCTGAAGCGATAACATGATGAGATAATAGAAACTCTTAATGAGATATATACTTTATGTAGAGTGGAGTACTTGTGATAGATTCACTTATGTGAATGTGGAAGTGGGGGTCGCTTCCTATGGAATTTTAAGGCAGAATCCCAAGAGCGTTCACTATATCGGGATACACGTGCATGACTCTAAATGAAAAGGTTGTGTGTGGGTTTGATGTTAGAGATAGAGTTCAAGGCTACAAGTTACTCTTGTTGAATCTGAATCTTACTTGCTATGCAAAGGTTCAAGTCAAGAAACACCTTTGTTTATGCATAATCTTATAGATTGTTGGAAATGATGATGCTTTAATGGAAATTTATTGGAAATAATGATGGCCTTTATGAGAGCTAGTGTTGTTGTGAATTGAAAAAATGAAGAAGTCCCACATAGGAGGGATATCACTCACTAGTAGGATATATAAGGTGGAGGTATGAGACTTGAGGAGGGTCCCAAGGGATACCCCAATTTTGTGAAGGAGGGAAAATGTAAGCAAATGAACCACCACACGCGCGCGTCGTCGTCCATCCGGCTCGACTCGGCCCGTCCTTGGCCTTAGCCTTATTACAAGTGGCAGTCACTCGACTGTCATATTGAGGGTATAATTCTAGAACGGAGTAGAACTTCGATATAGAGTATTTGGACTGTTTTATCCTGAGGACTTCATGGTTGATAATCTACCTTACACAATTTGGACAGTGTCTCGAAACGTCTTAAAGAAAACGACCTAGTCCACGACTCAACCTAATAGTATTTTCAGTGCCATCAATTATTTTACTAAAGGTTTTTAAATTCTGAAACAACAGTTGTTCTTTTCCATGCATACAATACCTATTACCTGATCTGCTCTATTTTATTAATGCAATAGCTAGCTTCACTTTTATGTAATTCTTTTATCATAATTTCTGCAAGCAACAATATTGACCAACTGTAATGCTGCAAAACAAACGCACCTATCACTTATATACACTAAAAATAAAGACACCCGAGCTATTTAGTCTCTGTTAAAAAATACTAAAACAAAAATATCAGTCAAATTAAATTTGAGTTTTTACTCTAATAATTAATTGGAAAAGCAAAATTTCGACTGTAAAATTTAACTGGTAATTATTATGTTATTCATTTCAAATGATTAATATTCAAAAAGTAGGCAATATTAGGTTTGAACTAACACATTATACTATGCATATAGAACTCGATCGGTGTTACGTCGGTGAGATTCAAACAAAGTAGATAATCAGAGATATATCCAAAGAATTTAACCTTAGATAGTAAGAATTTAGTCATCCAAATAGTAGGAATTTGTTTCCATTTTTTATCACTAATTTAATCATTGAAAAAAAAACAAATGGAAATTTTATTTGATAAAATAGGAAATAACTCCCTAGAATTAATTGTGATCTTCGAAGAACAAATAACTATATGATAAACATCAAAATTGTAAACAATTCTCTATTCTTCATTATCACGTCGGTTGCGGTCTTCATGATGTGTTTGAAAGATCTTATTGTCTTTAGAAATCTTGAATTTAAGCACTAATGACTTATTTTTATTGTTATTATCATTCACCGTCATCATTGGTTTCGTGTTTATTTGATTATCATATCGGTTGAAAGTATCAACATTTCAGGGTAGCGCGAGATATTTTACAGAGCATTTGAGGGGCATTAATAGCTTCATAATCAATTATACTTTTACAACATCGTTTCTTCGTTTCACGGGATCTTGGCGGCGAAGATTTGGATAAGTAAACAGTTGATAGTATTTGTTGATCATCATAATTGTTACCACGATGGTGTTTCTTGATTGGAGGTTGAAGGAGCTTAGAGCGGTGCGATGTTTTGTGACCACCGAGAGCTTTTCCGGAGCTCAACGTTTTGTCACACAAATTACATTTGTGCAGCATACTTGAACTGTTTGTTTTCTCATTATCAACACGGGAATGATAAATAAAAGAAGGTGAAGATTCTTCTTACTCATGTTCTCTTGTACAAAATATTTGAGGAGTCGGAGAGCGACAAGTATTAATTGAAATATTATAATTAAAATTTTTAAAAGTCATATAGTTTTTTTTAGGACTAAATTACATTCGTGGTCTCTTAACTTAATTTCAGGTAACGTTTTAGTCCTTTATCTTTTTTTTTCCTGAGTTGGTCATGTATTTTAATTTTAAGTGACAATTTGATAATTTATATTTTAAAATTTCAACAATGTTCTCCTTTTTTTTACAAAAATTCAAAAAAATCATCAAAAATATTAAATTGTCACTTAAATAATATTAATCTTCAAAAATATGATTTTTTTGAACAAAGGATTAATATTAATCTTGAAAAATAAATTGTCAATTTGATGTTGTTGGAGATGAAAATATGAATGTATTTGAATATTTTAGTTATAGATTTGATAAAATTTGCATTATGTTGAAGATTAATATTAATTTAATAAGTTTTGGTTGAAAATTTTGATGATTTTTTTGAACTTTTGTACAAAAAAGATAACAATGTTGAAATTTTAAAACATAAAATATTAAATTGTCACTTAAATTTAAAATAAAGGACCAACTCGGAAAAAAAAAAAAAAAAAAAAA